>CAIGRF010273001.1:0-14203 GCA_903798235.1 Fraxinus ornus
TATCCTCTACCCTCCTAACCTGCGCACACTGCGCACATCCCTATTATGCACCCCTCAATGGAGCAAGCTATAAACCAATCAATCCAGAATTAATTAAGAAAAGGTAAAAGGGTGATTGCAGTTGAGAGAATCAAAGAAATGGAGGGGCCGCCGGAGAATGATTTCTGCTCAATATGCCACGCCAATTTTCACATTCCCTGCCAGGCCAATTGCTCTCATTGGTTCTGCGGTGAGTCCTTTTTTACGCTATGGTTATCTCTGCAAGCCTTGATTTTTTGTAATAATCAGTTCAATTCTTGGTCCCATTTGTTTTTTGAAATTAAACCCACATATGAAGATAGAGATTCGCGATGATAGTTTCATCTAATTATTGTTTCTTACTATTTTGAAGTTATTGAATTCCAAGATTGAACTATCTTGCAATCATATGGAATGATTTGTACTCTTTATTACACTTGTATTTTTCCGCGTTTAAGAATCAGAGTAGTATTCATTATCAATGGTTATCCCATGCGCCATTGAGTCTTACTTTTGGGATGCCGACGAGCAAATGGAATGGAAAGATATTCTATGGCAGAATTATGATCAACTGGAAATGCTTATTTAATTATCACCAACACTTCATCTTATGGTTATTGAACACTAGATTTATGTTAAGGGCATTACACCGGTTTTGAGCACACAAAGCAGTAAATAAATAAATGCTTCATTGGGCTTATAGAATTAGGTCATGGAATTATAAATGATTCCATTCAAACCTTGTAAAGATTCTTTAAGAAAATCCAATTTTGAGTCCCTATTAGTGTGTTTCCAGGGCAGCCTAATATATAATATTCCCTCAGCTCAAAAGTCAGGCTGATTTTGACAATATTATATGCTTTTCTGTCTTAATCCGTGGTTACTTTAATGTGTATATATTAATGTGATCCTTGTTAGGTAATTGTATATTACAAGTTTGGAATCATGGATCTGCTCTTCATCCTTGTAAATGTCCCCTATGTCGACGTGAGATCACCCTGTTGGTTCCCAGTGAGGCTTCATCAAGGCAGCGCCAGGATCCTGAAGTTGGTGAGGTTTTACAGAGGATAGAAAGATATAACCGTATATTTGGTGAATGTACAAATGGTCTTATGCAGGTATATTTTAAGTTCATCGCGTCTTAGTTGTCACACTTTAAAGTTCCTGGTTATTTGTGCCTTTGTCTTCAATTCCACCTCATTTTAGCTGAGTAAAAAAATTAAAGCAGACTTGTTTCTTTTCTGTCATGCCTTTGAGCAATGAAACGGTGCCTCTTTACTTTTTTTTGGGAACATTTGACTCCTGTGACTTTCAGTCTGGCGTGAGTTTTTATGTCCTAAATGTTTTGTACTACCGCGTTCAATTTATTTTAAATCTTTGATTCTTTTCAGTAAAAAATTCACTGCTGCTGATATTAATAAGTTATAGGAAATTGTAATAAAAGATCTATCTAAAATTCAGCTTTCACCTAGGTCCCCAGGGGTGATAATGAGCCCTTTCAAGCCAGACTTTATACGGTCAAGGTCCAGAATGATATAATTATATCATACGAGACTCGCCTTTCATTGTTAATGCAAATCCTTTTCATTCACTCTCACATCATTGAAGGATTTTGACTCCAGTTATGTAACCCAAAATCTGACCATGGCTTTTTAACATCATCTTGACACATTGCATCGATGAGGTGAAAATTATTGTATTTCCCAGAGTTGTGCAAGTTAGTGGTTGAATGGTTTAGGAATGATGATTGAGCTAAAGAATATCTTATTTTATGTTTAATATCAGGTTGGCATTTCTATTTCTTTTACTGCAGTTATTCTTCTGATTGTAAATCATCTTCGAAAGAAAATGACGGGCTAGTAGAGTAGTATGAGCTATGCATTATTTAGATTAGTATAATAAAAGATGGCACTGCTCTGTTTTGTAGCGTAATCTTTTGTAGCATTTTTTGGCTCTTGAAGACTTTGAGTATTTTATATATGTTTAGATGTCCAATCTACTTCTTGGTCTTAATGTTCTCATCCTTTATGTCGCGAAGTGCACGTCTTAGAAATTGTCTCATTTCATTCTCATATGATCAATAACACAATATCCTTCTTGTTGGCAGAGAATGCAAGACCTTCCTTTTCTTCTCAAGAGATTGTTGCAAGATTTGATCAATCCACAAAGATCACTACCGCTTGTTATGCGGGCACGTGTTTATCTGGCAGTTAAGTTGTCACTCACCAATATGCAACTATGACAGCATTTGTTATCACACGTTTCATTTTTGACAGCCATACTTGCATTACATGTAGCAGCCATGTTATTTTATTTGGTAGTTATCATCTGTTAAGTGAAGGTTTATTAACATGGAAAACTTTAGAGAAACAAGGAAAAAGTAAACATGTTTCTGAACTTAAGTAAAGTAAACTTCAATATAATGATTTGATAAAAGTTCACCTCAAGAACTTCTATTTGACACAGCTTTCTGGTTCGTGAAAGTAGCTCAAATGAGAGGCCATAATGAGTATGCGCACGAAAATTTCAAGCATAACCCCTAAATTTTTACTGCAGGGCATTTTGAAGTTTCTCGTTTACATGCTAAGCCCTTGTTGGATCCACATTATTTTTAAAATACATTTTTCTCTCAGTTCTTTTTCAACAACACATCCTTTATTAAAATAATATTACATGTAAATTCAAAATTTTTCCTTATTTTTTAACCACGCATTCTCCACCAATCTACCATTCCAAAATGCATTTTACCCCAAAAATGGGGTTCAAACATGCTCTAAGTTTGCTAAGCCACTTCTTTGACCTGGTATTAGCAATTCATACCCTAGGGATACAATTAGATGGATGCTTTTAGAGTTATACGATGTTTTTACCTTGATGTTCATTAAGTGAACTTTTTACTTTTGATTAGTTTATGATTTTTATTTTGCTAATTTGCAGATGATAGTGAGTGTTATATATGTCCTTAGCCCGGTGGACATTATCCCTGAAGGTAAGGTACAAATGGTTGCAAATTGCCTTCTATTTGCTTCCTTATTATGGTTGTGTTAGTTCAACTTTTCCCTTCTTTTCCCGTGACAGCGCTGCTAGGTATCATTGGTCTTCTCGATGATTTCATCGTCGTGTTGATATGCTTCCTCCATGTTGCTGCCCTTTATCGATCTGTTCTTGTTCTCCGTCATGGAGGTTCTTAAGGTCGACTGAAGTTTTGATTGCAACTACTGAAGAAAAACATTTACATCATATCTTGATGTTGAAATTATGTTTTTCCTTTCTCCTATTGTTGCAGTGGCACAATCTCACCCATCGAATTGTATTGAATACTACATTTCAACATAATCTTCATTATTCTCCCTTTTACTTTGGATGGGATACGCATAAATTTCAATTGAGAGCCTCATACTTTCTAAATGCACTTGAAATTACAAAATATTTCTCACTTTCAGCTGGTAAAGGTAGCACGCAACGATACTCAATGCAAGCAAGTTGGGACATATTTATTAAATAATTGATAATAATCTCTCTCAATCCCCCCCCGAATTTCAATGGAAGTCCTTCCAAATGTGAAAGTTGATCATGCTAACAAAAACAGAAACCATCATGGTACAACGAGAATAGATATCATATTCTCGAAAATTTGTTAATACTTTTATATGAAATGTTGAATTAAGCTAGAGTATCATTGTGCAATCTTAAAAGAGTCCAAAATGGCTCCAATCAATACAATACACTACAACAGTTAATGTATATGGTCCAATACAATTTTATAGTGCTAAGTATATAAAAAGGAAAACTGACTCAGAGTTCACTATGGATGAGATATTCTGTTTCTTTTTCCAGTTTATCAATGATGTCCTTATCCGAGGAAGCAAGACATTCGGCCGAAGGTTGAATGTATCCATATCCAAAGCCGGCAGCAGAATTGCAGTAGGTTTCAACTGTGCCATCCTTTCTCTGTAAGTTGATGTTATTGAGCACTATGTGGGTGCAGGGGACAGTGTCGCTACAAGCAAATTTCATGGCATTTTGGCTTCTTGAAGTTCCACTGATGTTGCGGTACATGATTTGGCTTACTGCCACTGCTGAAGTCTATTAAGAATGAAAAGAAAGCAAATTTACGAATTTTTTATGGAGAAAACAATTTTAACCCCAAAAAAGTTGTCATTTCACCAATATATTCACCTGATTTTGACAAGCTGATGGTGAATCACAGTAAAATTGGTCAATGATAATTGGGTTTGAAACATCTTGCATCATCACATTTTGGTAGCGTACTGCACGAACATAACCCGATCCTCCCTATAAAACACCCGGACTTTCCTTCAGTTCTCAAATAAACAAGGATAATGACGTGTGATGGAGCAGAAAATGCACATTTGATGATAACATATTGAATGACTGCTTGCATTTTATCTGTGCTGAAGACAAGAAAATTACCTGCCAAGTCTTGATCCTAAGGCCATTGGTCGAACCTCGGAGGAATGCATTATCCAGAACTACATTTTCAACTATACCGGTGGAGTTGTTTTTCCCAAGACTACCTATGCTGGTGTATCACGGTCATGAAAGATACTTTGCAAGTAAGTACAAAAATATAGAATACATATTCAAACTGATTCTTAAATGTGCTATTCATTGATTGTTGTAATCTAATTTCAGTAAGAATTTTGTACCTAATTATGCAAAATGTGCAGAACTACTAATGTATATTGTACCTGATTCCATGACCAGGTCCACAATAGATGGTCTTCATCTTGATATTTGAGCTGGCGTTGACAATTGAAACACAGTCATCTCCTGAACATCAAGACGATGAGGAGGTGACAATAATGTGACATGGATTCATTAAATTTTTGCCAATAGCGATACTCTTTGAGGAAAGTATCAAATCTATTCAAGTTGAGTTAAATACAATATGCATGTTGGAAGGCATATAACGAGAACCTGTTCCAATTTTGCAATTCTGGAGTATTATGTTTGTTGATTCAGTGATATGGATTCCATCAGTGTTGGGACTATCCTCGGGTGCTGAAACTTTTACATCAGACACGCGTACAGAGTTGGATTTTGAAATGACAAAGTGCATCTGTTGGCTGTTTTGAATTGTAAGGCCTTTCACCCTTATGGCAGAGCTTGAATCTATTGTCAAAGCCTGCAATTTTATTATAATAAGTTCTCATTTCTGCACACTGTTTAGTTTAGCTGCATAGTATTCATGGTGTTCGCGTGATAGATCTAATTAGCTGTATGGATAAGAACCTCACAGTTGGTGCTCCTTTGCATGGCTGGGAAAAAAAATAAACGTAGAAGTTAAAAACATAAATAAACGGTTAGGATATGGTCATAAAATTAGTTCTTGTTTGTTAAAACCTGAAAAAGTAAATGAAAATTACATTGGACTTGTTCTTTTTGCAAGATGCTGCCCACCATTTGCTGCCTGAGCCATCAATAACTCCACCTCCTTGGAAAAGAACCTTGGTTAAATTGTAAAATTCAAGCCAAATCCTTGGGTTTTTAGGGTCCCAACTCTTTGGTTCGTCTGGTGCTACAATCGTACCTTCAATCTGTATCATTGACTTGTGTATTAGGAAAACAAAAAAGCAAAGCTTAATCCATTATAGAGAGAGATATACCAGGATTATTAACTTGTCAGCACAAGGCCCTCTGAATCGTGTTGCATTGACTAGATAACGGCGCCCTTCAGGAACTAGAAAGACTGATTTTGGTGTAGAGCAAGCTTGTTTCCACGCATTTCCGAATGCCTGAAGATAGTAACACAAACATGCAAAAGAACGTCAATTTTAATAAATAGAAGAAAAAAAAAAGGGATCATTAAATGGTGTTACAACATGTACATTCACCTGAGTATCATCTGACGTTCCATCTCCAGCTGCACCAAATGCATCCACATTCATAAGAATCTTGTTTGCGCGATCAGATTCCCATGATGGAAACTCCAACAGCTCGAATTCCTCGTCTCCATTTTCTTCTACGTCCAAATTCTCGAGGTCACCAAGAACCTCGACTTTTCGAGAAAATCTTGGTTCTGCATTTCTACAAGGCACCAAAAGCAATACCATAAAGGCAAGAAATAGAATCTTGTCCATGATATTTAGGTTTGTGTTTTGTTATGCTAGATTGCTTTGATTTACATAAATTCACTGGGGAATTAATTTATAAGTATGGATCAAATGGAGGGATTTGTGGCGGTACATGGCTTGGCTTGGAAGGTGGACATGAAAGTGTTGCATATGCCTACACTTGAAGGTAAGATTATAAATTTTAGATGATTTTGCTTTACTCTTCAGAATAGTGGCACAATGCATTATCCTCTAGTCAAACTGAGTCATGGTATATAAACTTTATTTGTTTATTATTTTTCAGGTACAGGGAAAATGATACATTCTAGTACAGTAGCTGTAACTTTTTGCAGGTTACCATATAATTGGAATAATTTGGATTTCATAGATATGAACCTTGAACTGGAACTTAAATTGAATATTTGAATATACCTTATAGGGTAGTGTCTAAAGTTTGATGGGGGTAAAACGAACATGGCAAAAGGACTAATTTGAGATGGAAAAATCTCCTTGGCCAGACTCAAGGGCCTTGAGCCTGACTTTGAGCCTGGCCCAATAGCAAGGCTCAATTTGAGATAGTCTAAAGCAATATACGCCTACTTCTCCGAGATCAGTTCTTTACAGTTAATTACGCCAATTGTCATTGAAGTTTTATATAATTACGTCAATAATGTAATAGGTACTCAAGTTTCTAATAGTTACATTAACAGTGACTACATGAAAGAAGATAATCTTACGAGGCACCATTAAATGGCAACCTATTATCAAATGACATTATTTATTAGGTCAAGTCCAAAAAATTGTAGAATAAATAATTGAGGATTAAACACGTTCGGGTAAGAAATTACAATGCGAATTTGGTTTTAATAAGATTTTATGGGCTTAAATTGTATAACAAATTCATGTTTTATTTTTAACAATGATTTTTGCTGATTTGGCATAATATATAATGGTATTTGGTCACGTGTTAGTACTTAATGGTGACACGTAGAATTTAATGTTAATTTTTTTTATCGAGTGATCATTAGTGTAACATGTAGAAACTTGAATAATTATTATCGTAAAAAAAAAATAATAATAATAACTCCAGTGATATCGACGTAATTATTTAGAACTTCAGTGACCATTGACATAATTAACTCCGAGTCTTTATTTTTGGAAACCATACACCTGTCTCGCACATACAATCCTTATAGTTCATCAAGAAAAAAATAATTGAAGTTTCACATGTCTACACTATTGCTCCCGGCATACCCTCCTACCAAACTCTCACTGGCAATCACCGTCAACTACACCGTCAATTCGTTTCTCTCGTAATATCTATTTTAATTTTCATTACTTAATACAGTCTTCTAAAATGATATAGTACTAAATGCCCTATTAGAACAATGATATTTAAACTAACTCAATACTATTCCGCTAATGGTATCCTCCCTGATCTTATTCCACTCAATCCAACACGGTGTACCGAAACCATACACCTGTCTCGCACATACAATCCTTATAGTTCATCAAGAAAAAAAAAATTGAAGTTTCACATGTCTACACTATTGCTCCCGGCATACCCTCCTACCAAACTCTCACTGGCAATCACCGTCAACTACACCGTCAATTCGTTTCTCTCGTAATATCTATTTTAATTTTCATTACTTAATACAGTCTTCTAAAATGATATAGTACTAAATGCCCTATTAGAACAATGATATTTAAACTAACTCAATACTATTCCGCTAATGGTATCCTCCCTGATCTTATTCCACTCAATCCAACACGGTGTACCGAAACCATACACCTGTCTCGCACATACAATCCTTATAGTTCATCAAGAAAAAAAAAATTGAAGTTTCACATGTCTACACTATTGCTCCCGGCATACCCTCCTACCAAACTCTCACTGGCAATCACCGTCAACTACACCGTCAATTCGTTTCTCTCGTAATATCTATTTTAATTTTCATTACTTAATACAGTCTTCTAAAATGATATAGTACTAAATGCCCTATTAGAACAATGATATTTAAACTAACTCAATACTATTCCGCTAATGGTATCCTCCCTGATCTTATTCCACTCAATCCAACACGGTGTACCGAAACCATACACCTGTCTCGCACATACAATCCTTATAGTTCATCAAGAAAAAAAAAATTGAAGTTTCACATGTCTACACTATTGCTCCCGGCATACCCTCCTACCAAACTCTCACTGGCAATCACCGTCAACTACACCGTCAATTCGTTTCTCTCGTAATATCTATTTTAATTTTCATTACTTAATACAGTCTTCTAAAATGATATAGTACTAAATGCCCTATTAGAACAATGATATTTAAACTAACTCAATACTATTCCGCTAATGGTATCCTCCCTGATCTTATTCCACTCAATCCAACACGGTGTACCGAAACCATACACCTGTCTCGCACATACAATCCTTATAGTTCATCAAGAAAAAAAAAATTGAAGTTTCACATGTCTACACTATTGCTCCCGGCATACCCTCCTACCAAACTCTCACTGGCAATCACCGTCAACTACACCGTCAATTCGTTTCTCTCGTAATATCTATTTTAATTTTCATTACTTAATACAGTCTTCTAAAATGATATAGTACTAAATGCCCTATTAGAACAATGATATTTAAACTAACTCAATACTATTCCGCTAATGGTATCCTCCCTGATCTTATTCCACTCAATCCAACACGGTGTACCGAAACCATACACCTGTCTCGCACATACAATCCTTATAGTTCATCAAGAAAAAAAAAATTGAAGTTTCACATGTCTACACTATTGCTCCCGGCATACCCTCCTACCAAACTCTCACTGGCAATCACCGTCAACTACACCGTCAATTCGTTTCTCTCGTAATATCTATTTTAATTTTCATTACTTAATACAGTCTTCTAAAATGATATAGTACTAAATGCCCTATTAGAACAATGATATTTAAACTAACTCAATACTATTCCGCTAATGGTATCCTCCCTGATCTTATTCCACTCAATCCAACACGGTGTACCGAAACCATACACCTGTCTCGCACATACAATCCTTATAGTTCATCAAGAAAAAAAAAATTGAAGTTTCACATGTCTACACTATTGCTCCCGGCATACCCTCCTACCAAACTCTCACTGGCAATCACCGTCAACTACACCGTCAATTCGTTTCTCTCGTAATATCTATTTTAATTTTCATTACTTAATACAGTCTTCTAAAATGATATAGTACTAAATGCCCTATTAGAACAATGATATTTAAACTAACTCAATACTATTCCGCTAATGGTATCCTCCCTGATCTTATTCCACTCAATCCAACACGGTGTACCGAAACCATACACCTGTCTCGCACATACAATCCTTATAGTTCATCAAGAAAAAAAAAATTGAAGTTTCACATGTCTACACTATTGCTCCCGGCATACCCTCCTACCAAACTCTCACTGGCAATCACCGTCAACTACACCGTCAATTCGTTTCTCTCGTAATATCTATTTTAATTTTCATTACTTAATACAGTCTTCTAAAATGATATAGTACTAAATGCCCTATTAGAACAATGATATTTAAACTAACTCAATACTATTCCGCTAATGGTATCCTCCCTGATCTTATTCCACTCAATCCAACACGGTGTACCGAAACCATACACCTGTCTCGCACATACAATCCTTATAGTTCATCAAGAAAAAAAAAATTGAAGTTTCACATGTCTACACTATTGCTCCCGGCATACCCTCCTACCAAACTCTCACTGGCAATCACCGTCAACTACACCGTCAATTCGTTTCTCTCGTAATATCTATTTTAATTTTCATTACTTAATACAGTCTTCTAAAATGATATAGTACTAAATGCCCTATTAGAACAATGATATTTAAACTAACTCAATACTATTCCGCTAATGGTATCCTCCCTGATCTTATTCCACTCAATCCAACACGGTGTACCGAAACCATACACCTGTCTCGCACATACAATCCTTATAGTTCATCAAGAAAAAAAAAATTGAAGTTTCACATGTCTACACTATTGCTCCCGGCATACCCTCCTACCAAACTCTCACTGGCAATCACCGTCAACTACACCGTCAATTCGTTTCTCTCGTAATATCTATTTTAATTTTCATTACTTAATACAGTCTTCTAAAATGATATAGTACTAAATGCCCTATTAGAACAATGATATTTAAACTAACTCAATACTATTCCGCTAATGGTATCCTCCCTGATCTTATTCCACTCAATCCAACACGGTGTACCGAAACCATACACCTGTCTCGCACATACAATCCTTATAGTTCATCAAGAAAAAAAAAATTGAAGTTTCACATGTCTACACTATTGCTCCCGGCATACCCTCCTACCAAACTCTCACTGGCAATCACCGTCAACTACACCGTCAATTCGTTTCTCTCGTAATATCTATTTTAATTTTCATTACTTAATACAGTCTTCTAAAATGATATAGTACTAAATGCCCTATTAGAACAATGATATTTAAACTAACTCAATACTATTCCGCTAATGGTATCCTCCCTGATCTTATTCCACTCAATCCAACACGGTGTACCGAAACCATACACCTGTCTCGCACATACAATCCTTATAGTTCATCAAGAAAAAAAAAATTGAAGTTTCACATGTCTACACTATTGCTCCCGGCATACCCTCCTACCAAACTCTCACTGGCAATCACCGTCAACTACACCGTCAATTCGTTTCTCTCGTAATATCTATTTTAATTTTCATTACTTAATACAGTCTTCTAAAATGATATAGTACTAAATGCCCTATTAGAACAATGATATTTAAACTAACTCAATACTATTCCGCTAATGGTATCCTCCCTGATCTTATTCCACTCAATCCAACACGGTGTACCGAAACCATACACCTGTCTCGCACATACAATCCTTATAGTTCATCAAGAAAAAAAAAATTGAAGTTTCACATGTCTACACTATTGCTCCCGGCATACCCTCCTACCAAACTCTCACTGGCAATCACCNTTTAACATTTGTTGGGTGTTTATGTTTTGGATAGTCACACATTGTTAGAAATTGTGACCTCATTTCAATGTAAACTCTATTCGAGATATCATGATCGCCATTCTCTTTGTGACCTCAAATTTGTTTGAATAGTTTTTGTGACCATCTCAATATTTGTTCTTGAATAAGTTTTGTGACCAGCATTTTCTTTGTGATTTCTGTTTTGGCTGTGACCAATTGCCTAATTGTGACCACAATATTTGCAATCCATTTTGTGTTTGTGAAATGTCTATAGTTCTATGATGAATCACAAGGTTGTTATAAGGGTATATTTATATATAATTCGTGACCTTAGTTATTTATGACCTTCTTGTGTGATATGAATGCATGTACATGTATCAAAAAATCGTTGTAGTGTTTTATGTTTGTCATATATTGCAGGAATGAGATTTTATAATAACGAAGGCTACATGGTTTCCTGGTAAAATTACAACGAATGCAACCAAAAACATGCTCACAAATTTCATATCGAAGTTCAACTCTGCACAAAAACAGATACTATCTAATACTTGCTTCTCCAATTTATTGGATTGTAGTGAGATAGTTGTTCAATCTCAGCTAATCCATTATTTTCTACTGCGAGAGGTGAAGCAACCGAACAAAAAGAAGATGTGGTTTCTGGTTGCTGGTAAGTATCTACGATTTTCTCTGCCTAAGTTCTGTATAGTAACGAGACTTAGGTACTAGGGTCAGGATGTAAGGAGAAGCCTTCAAAATGCACAGTCCAGGATTAAGGAACTGTATTTTGGAGACTTGTATTTAGTGACAAATGAAGATGTTAGGGACATTGATAAGTATGTTTTTCCACACTTATTTAATATCTAAATATTCTTTTTATTGATAAAATGAATTAAACTCTACTCACAATTACGTAATATTTGCTTTTGTAGGCCAGATTTTACCCAAGGAAAGAGAACAAGACAAAATGAGGAAAAATGACTAAAAGTGTACAAAAATTGTGAAGTTGGGGACCAAAGTGACAAGCCAAGAAGTTGAAGGATCTTGGATACAATTTATGAAGGGCATAATTGATATGAAATTCAAAATATGAGGATCAAATTGTACAAGATCAAAATTGAGGGACATTGTATGCAATTACATAGGGACTTAGCTGCAAAATTAAAACAAAAACACTGATATTGGACAGAAACTTGGCGCCTAGGCACCATTGTAGCAACTGATTTTGTTAGCTTTTCAAACTTCAGGAGCTTGGATTGCAATTTTTGAAAATTGGTTTTTAAAACCTTTAAACCCTGACTGCTGTTTTCTTTTTCTTGTCTTGCTCTTTGTTTTTCTTTTTCTTTTTTCTTTTTTTCATTCCTTTTCTTTTCTTCCTTTTTCTTTGGTTTTACTTGATATTTTGGAGATACAATTTAGAGTACAAAGAGATTCAATCAAAGATTTGGAGAAGTATTTGAGAAAATCAAAGCCAAACTAAAAAAAAGGGTTTTATCTATACTTTGTATTTTTTTCATTTATTTTGCCATTTTTGTAATGAATGTTATGCATATTCTCCATTGTTATCAAGTGTATAAAATAGGCTAATAGATAGTGTTGGAATTTGTGGTATTAGTTTAACCTAGTTTTTAATTAATTTTAATATTTGCTCTTTAATGTTATGTTATTTATTTTCACGTGTTTCTACTATTGTATTTCATGCATTTTCATTTATGTAGCCAATAGATGATTGTGTTTAGTAATTTGTATATCGTTCGAGTGAAGATTGTGTATTTTAGGCCAAATAGTAAAAACCATAGGTTTGTTTAGTGGATAGAGATATACCATTAGCCCTAGGTGGCCCAATGAGTTATTTTCACAAATATTGAATGCGGTTGTGTAGTTGTAATCGACATAAATATATAGTAGGTTAACCAATCAATTAGGGTTAGTTTCGCTTGAGAGAGGTAATTAACTAAATTTTAAAAATCGAGTCTAACACAGTAAATGAGTAATTCGTTAATTGGATTGTAGAGAAATTAATTAGGTGACGATCAAGTGAAACCATGAATCCCAACCATGTTTTCCTCCAAAATTTCCAAACATTTGTGTTTTTCTTATTTTGTAGATTTTTAGTTTACTTACCGCTTTTCAAATCTTATGATTAATTATTTGTGTTTCTTTTGATTGTTAGAATTAAATCGATTAAAGTCGTGTAATCTAAAGTATACATTTCTCGATAATCCGGACTTTAAAGGTCCACTTTATTACTTGACGCGACCCGTGCACTTGATTAAAGTCAGATTTTTTTTACAATGAATAATAATCAAAGTATTTATATGAAAACCCTAAAATCTAGTTAAAACCTGAAATAACTTTAAATATTAGAAAAGATGCTAAAAAAACTGTATTTTAGTCAAACTAGGAAACTCAAAAAAATTGAAAATTTTCGGTCAACTTGTTCTCGACATGTTTCTGTGCAACTGCAAACCCAAAAGTATCATGCGCTGCTTAGCCTTGTGCAGAATTTTGTAACGATTCTGAATTTTACTCGTGGGCAAAAATTTAACACCCAAGCTGAGAGTTATGTCCATTTTAATCCACGTTGCTCGTTTGCTGCTTGAACCGAGTTGATCCATTTGGTTTCTCCTTCCGAGCCCAACATGAAACTTGTACCTTGACATGTTTTCTTCAGCCTCATATACCCCATTTCCTGAGCATGCATTTGTATGGCTTTTATTAACCCCTTGAAGACTCGAACTTGCCGTTAACCACTCTCCGTCAATCCTCAAATTTCATGTAGCTTTCAGGCCATCCCGGTTCATATCATACTCTACCTCTTCAGAAGGATTATTCCTCAAATCTGTACCTTCAAAGCTCAGATTTATAGCCCTTGTTTCCAATCATAGCAAGAATGTGAAATGGTCCATCTCCTCTAGGATGCAGTTTGGACCTCTTTTGAATTCGTACTCACCTCTTCCATATGAATACCCAATAACTAGCACATAGATCAAAGTGTACTCGTCCCAAAGACTTCATTTTGCAAGTTTGTGATGATCCAAAAATAACCTTCGTTGGCATGTCACAGTGCTTCCTCATGTCTTACTCGGTCTTG
>CAIGRF010273021.1:933-16567 GCA_903798235.1 Fraxinus ornus
ACCTTGAGGCCCCCACATGTCCTGCCCTGAGATTTGGTGAAGGAGGTAAATCGCAGGTTATGCCTCCAAGGATACAGGGTGAAAGGCTACTTGTACACTTGCACTTACCCAAGGGCCAAATCCATATTTCAGGATTCGAACCCTTGACGCGACGCCTCAAGCAAAATTGGAGTCTTTTCACCTTCTCATTTCTTTTAAGGCTTGATCATGGTTCATGCCCTAGACCAGTTTCTTTGCTCGACTCGACCCATTGGTTTTAGGCCTTATTTGGTAGGAAAATTGTTCGAATGCGGATTTTCTCTCTTGCTAATCAAAGGCGAATTTTTTGTCTTTCCCAAAAACTTTTTTACGTGATTACTCATTTTAGTCTGGATAAATTCTAATGACATATTTACTACTTTAGATCGAACATAGTCAAAGAAAATAAAAAAATTAAAATGTATATAGTAGTGTCCCATAATGTGTAAGAAATAAAACTCTAAGTTCAAAGCAATAGACGAAATTTGAACTTAGAGAGGGGATGGAGTGTTTGACAATGAACTCGAAATTCACTCTAGCATTCTAGTGATTTTTGAATTCCTACTAAAAGTGATCAAGTTTTATGTCATTATACTATCTTCATTTGGCAGGTACTCGATTTCTTTGACGCACAGGCGATCCTATTTAGCTCTCATTTTTCTAAATCATTTTGTCTTAAAACTCATTTCAATCACATATTTCATCAACTTTTATCAAAATTTATTGAAAGTTTATTTGTTATTCAAACCGAATGGGGCTTTAGTACGTTAAACAATACAGAATTGAACATGACTTTATCAATTTAACAAAAAAACATCCTTAAGTCAACTGCATACAGATCTGAAGTTGCCATTATACCACTTAAAGGCACAAGACAACTCATAAAGAGACGTTCAATTGCCCTAGTACATTAACATCCAAAAATTTACTCAAACCAAGGAAAAAAATTAGAAAGTTTGAAACAAAGAATTCATGTAATCGACATTAAATTCATCATATTCGTCATTCATAATCCCAAGAACTCATAGTGCCATTTCTTGAAGTGCCTTTAGCCACTCAAAAAAAAGCCTTACAAGAAGGTCTAATGAAATGAAATGGGAAGATTATTGCCCATGATTTCTTAGTTAAATTTGCAGTGTACAAAACTATACATGGGGAGATAGAAAATTTTCTCTATATCAAAAAGAGTTTGAACTTGTTCAATCTGCTCTCTGTACAGTAGTCTTGAACAAGAGGACATATAACTTATGATCCATGGAAAAATAAATGAATCCACCCACTGAATGTGTTACAAAAGACCCAAAACCTGTCCCTACAATGCAATGCCAAGCTGGTCCATACACCCCATCAAACTCCTGCAAATCAAAATAAAATACCCTTTTTATCTTTAATCAAAAGATATAAAGGGCAACCATGTTTCTTGATAAATTTAGAGTGGCCTACGTCCTGTTCATGATGGATTGATCGAAATTACGATGAGTAGCGATACCCGCGAAAAATCGTTCTATTCATTACAAAGCACAAGATTACAAGCAACTATCATGTACCAACAAACAACAATAAATTATGCCTTTTTCCTATAAATTTGGGGTTGCTCCCTATATCCGTTTGAGTTATTGCTAAACAACTAGATTATAAGCAACTGTCACAAACCAACACGTATCTCTTCTCTGTTCGATGCATAAGCAACTATCACAATGCACACACAACAAACAACAAAAGTTAAGCTTTTTTTCAATTGATTTGAGGTCTACTACGTGAATCCTTTTTCACTCGCAAAACAAGATCATAAACTATACCCATTAGCAAATTTTATAGATCAAAACAAAAATTTGTAATGATTACTAATTTGTTCACCTTTTTTAGTGCAAGGGCAAGGGTCTTGGAAGTGAACTTTTCCAAGCTATCATGAGTCTTTCTTGCACAATCCACAGCATGAATCTGCATGAATGGGGGCATATCAACAGCCACAACCTTAACACCATTACAAGATAAGAAATCAGCCAACTCTACATGTGAACTGCAAAATGACCTTCTTGTCCCTCCATTCATTGGCAATGAATATATAGATGACCTTCTCATTTCAAACCCTTGTTGAAATCTCTTCATAATTTGTTCACTTTCTAATAAACTTGTTGGCTTCAATTGGGATTCACAAGAAGATTTTTTTGGTACATCTTTCTTTGATGGTTTCTTGATTTCACTAATATTCTTGAACTTCTCTTTAACCTTGGTTCTTGTGTTGAACTCCTCAAACACATTATTTCTTTCATTTTGGCTCTTAGACTTGGTTAAAGTGGTGCAAGAGGTGTCCAAAACTGAGGGAACCGAAATGCATTTGGCTTGGAAATTTGTGTCATGTTGAGATTTTTTTGAGTGCCCACTGGAGGGTATTAAGGAAGCAAGCTTTTTGTGATTTGCACAAGGCTTGGAAAAGTGATGAGATATGTACTTTTGGATAGTGGTGGTGGTGGGGGGATCTGGAAATGGGTGGGGCTTGGTTGTGGTGGTGGTGGTGGTGGTGGTGGAGGTGGAGGAGGGGGTATATTTGAGCTGCTTTTTCTGTGTGGGATCCATTGGTGTTTGTTTTAAGGTCTAATGGTGCTAACTTGAGCCTGTGAATGGATGGGGCGTTGTGTCACAGTCTGGTATTTTGTTAAGGATAAAGTCTGAAGGGAATGGAAGAGAGTCTTGAATAGGAATATAGGACTGTGAGTGTGCTGTGTGGGGTGGGAGATTTGAGGGGTCTTTGTGGTGAGATCTGCTTTAGCTTGGTTCTAAAGTGCGCCGCGAGTGAAGGGCAAGGGAGGTAAAGTCAGTTAGTTGACTCTGATACCATAGCTCAAGGCAATTGTACTTAATGCATTAATGGAAGTACCTGGATTTATTTTATAACAATGGTTTTCTGTGCTAGCAAGTAGCTGGAAACGGTAACTACCTATAACCATTCTCCTTCGGTCATTTATGTAATTCATTCTATATCTCGGACTGGCTGAGGGACGGGGCAAAAATGCATAACGATAGATGTCAAGTCCCTCTCTTTCACCATCCACAATAAAATAAAATAAACATGCAAGAGAGTGATAAAAAATAATGTTATTTAATATCACTAATACTAGAACACCGGTTTAGATGACTACACTTTATAAATTGAATGAATTAAATGAGTTATATGATTTTACATTTAAATAAATATATCATTTAATGTCATGTAATTATCATCTAAATTGATGCTTAAAACCAATAATGATGTGTAGCATTATTATGCTAAGGCCTAAGAATGGAAAGCATGACAAATCTTTAAAAACAGCATAATATCATCATTGATAAAATGACTATATGTTCAATCATCGCATTCAAGTAATTATATTGCTTTTGGGACCCCACAGTAAGGCTTGAAATTAAAGGCTAGCGACCACCAAATCCTCATACAGCAAAACAAAATGTTGAAACAAAGAACAAAACAGAATTTACAATCACCTTCCTTGTTTGAACAACATGCCATGTCAGATCTACCTCCATTATATGTTCGATTTTTTCTTTTTCTGTTTTCCTTTAAACGCTAATGACATATTTGGTAAAGTGAACGGGGACAAGACCAAACAGTACTAACCAAGAAAATAAAGCTACAATCTTCACGATTGAACTATCCAATCCTATCAAGTACTCTACACCAAACATGCTACGATAAGGTTTATTCAATACACAACAGAAACCACCAAAACCATTCAAACATCTCACATATACAATGATGGGAATGGATTTGCATTCGAAAGGTTGTTCCAGTCAAGCACAAAAAGCTAAAATACAGGAAATACGAAAATGCAGCCTCGGAAGGTAATATCCATGCAGCAGCTTCTAATTCCATGGACTCGGGAGCCGGCCATCTCTAAACATTGAAGTACCACCTGATGCAGCAGGAGAAGGAGAAGAGGCAATGTAATTCGTTCCCGACACAGATACTGAGGGAGGATTCGAAGTGTGCCCTTGTTGCCCAGAGGGCACAAAGCTTAAAGGACTACCAACAGCTCCCAGTGCAGTTCGAGAAGAGTGAGGGACCTGCTTCATAATGGAAGTAAATAAATACACTCCACATCTCAGGGATCCAATATAATAGCTTTGATAAATGTAATATGCTTAGCCAGAATTTCACAAATCTCGAGAAAGGGTTATGTAATGTTTGGGAGTTCCGTCCAATTTCCATTCTGAGTTAAATAACTAAATTAAGAAAACAAACATCTCTTACAACATTTTAACCATTATATATCTACCAAAAAATATTTACTTATTATAATACTAATTGATAGGTTAACTCAAGTACCAAGCTCATGTAGCCGCTATTTTTGTGTCTGGCTTCGGTCAACATGACGCCTTTCTTTTTCTTTTTCCTTTTCTTTCTTTGATATAAAAAAAAAATGAAATTTACTGAAAGAAGGAAGGACGTAATTATAAAAATAAGTACTGGCATTCTTCAATTGTAACCTCAGAGGCATCAGAATCTCAGTATGTCCAGATAATGAAGCCCAGTTCGTATCTTATTTTTCTCAGACACGTACCAGATGGTCTCCTTTATCTCATTAGATGAGGAATGTTTAATTTTAGATCATGAACAATTTAAATGAGAGCATACTGATGATACCTAAAATGCTCAATCTGTTGCCAATATACATGAAAAGGTGGTTTGAGAATATTCAACATATGACAAGTGTGAAACTTCTAAGGTGTCTTCTTATTGTTCCAGATATTGAGCATTTAAATAGGAAGTTGTAAGACTAAGAAATTTATCATGTCAAAAACTGAGTTACACCAATGAGCTGTCAGCAAGAATTAATTAGAAAACTAACATCAAAACTATCCATGTACAATCCCATGAACATTTAATTCAATTTCTAACTAATTAAAACGCAGTTCTCCCATTATGCATGTCAAGCCTGGCCTAAATAAACTCATGAACTAGAAAATTTGATCCACAAACCTTGTTAAAATTATCTAAAACTCCCAAAGCAAGACAAATATGATCAGTTATCTTTTCCAACAACAGACTGGAGTTCAAAATGTATTAGAAAATACAGGGGCAACTCTATGTAGTATGATAACGGTGTACAAAGCTTCAGAAATTACCGCATTAGAAGCAGGTTTCCTCAGTTGAGAATCAGAAGATGGTGAGGTACTGCTCAAGCGAAGCACATTACAAGAACGCACATTATGGTTCCAAGCATCATCAGCTTCTCCAACATCCATACCTCCACCAAGATTTCCATCCGAGGCTGTTTTAGGTGTGTTTAGCCTAGTCATTGACCCAGAGTCATTGGTGGTATCCACTAGTAGTGGAGTAAATTGCCGGCCAGCCATCCCTTGCATACTACTTTGTCTCTTTAGCTCCTCTTCTGCATTCAAAATCTGTTCAGCAAAATCAGTACAGTTCCCTAGATAAATGCAAGAAGATATCCAGATCAATATGAAAAAATTAAGAGTAAGGAGAGGCATCCAGAATATCTTCTCTCTTACAACTTCCAGGGAACTTATGTTACCTGTTTCAACACTTGGACTAAACTATGTTTTTTCTCATTCAAAATTACCAGCTTCTCCTCAACCTCTTTCTTTCTTTTCTCCTTAGCAATAACATCATTCTCATTTTTGTGGGCCTGCTAAGGAAAAGGAAAAGAAGTGTGTAACATAACATTGTCACAGCAATGAAATAAAGGAAAACAAGAAACACAAAAATGATAACTTTTACTGCCCTCTGGTTGAAGTTCTAAAATAACTGTTTTCACAGTATTAGAAAAAGAAAAAATACGAAATTTACAGTTGTGGTGAAGTGCTGACATATGAATACATTAGGCGATTTATCTTGCATCATGAGCACTATGCTGCATTCAAGTCAGCTTGTGCGTTTCACTTTGCGAATGATAAGCAGTGTTCAACCTACAAATCTAATTTAATTTTCACCCACCAGAACTTTAAAATGAAAGAGAGAAGAGGGAATCTTGCACATCCTGTTCATAATAGGACTTTGTTGAGTTTGATTGACTTGAAGAGTCTGTATGACTTCTTCATTGAAAAGCAATGTAGAGTAGCACGCTAAACAGAACAATCATCTGATTACTTGGAATCAAGTGTCTTAAAGACTAAAACTAAATACATAAGAAAGAAATTTTAAAAGGCAAAACAGAAAATCAAAACCTTGGATTCGGAATTCACCAGAACATTTGTTTTGTCCTCATTTTCAACATTGTTGCATTTCTTCTCCTCAACCAACGCATAAGGCTCTTTAATCAATTTTCCCAAACAATTTTCTCCTTCCAACAATTTCTCATCTCTAATCTCCCCTTCCTCTTCCTCATCTTTTGCCTCTTCTCCCTCCTTCAAATCCTTTTGCTTGTCTGGGATCGGGCCTCGATCCAAACCGGTATTACAATTACTGTAATTCTGATCAGAATTATCATTAACATTATCGCAAGGTCCAGGTCCAAGTCCAAGTCCAGGGTTAGGATTAGGGTTAGGGTTTGATGTAGCAGCTACATCACCAGTGGGAATGGAGGTGGACTGGAGGGAGAGGAAATTCAGGCGGTGGAAGATGAGGGTTTTGGAGTCTCTGGCATAAAATTTGTGGGTTGGCATCAGCCATCGGTGGGTGACATTGGAGATTTTGTGCAGATTGCCTTTGTGCCGTGATGTCGGTGCCATTTTTTCTCGCTGTTTTAGGCATTTCCTTTTTTTCCCACGGGTTTCCATATTTATAGCGTTTGCATATAATTGAGTTTGTCCAACCAACTACTTAAGTATCCTCCAATGGGTCTTTTATTGCAGAGGCATTTAACTCGAGTCCTTCGTATTTTTAAGTACTTTTGAAGGCATTTTGGTCATTCTAAACTGGTTGAGCTCAAAAACATGTAATGCCTATTAATTAGTTTAGATATGAAAGTGAAGGTAATTAATTTATTGTTTTGCTCCAAAAAAATTCAATTAACAATGAGTTAGATCGACATATTTAGCACTTTAGATTGCATAGAATAAATAAATAGGATAACAAACAAACATGTCACATGTTTCTCCTGATTAGTCTTCCATCCAAATGTAAAACTTCTCTAGAAAAACACAAATTTAATATGAAGACCATGAAAAGAAAAGGTTTGAGCTAGGAATAGAAATGGACATTAACTGGCAAAAAAAATGCAATTTCTTATGTTACCACAAGGAAAAGAGGAAGTTAACCTAAAGGAAAATGTAACGGAAAATGTGATAGGTCTTTTATACATGACAAACCTTGTAAGAATAATGACTAAAATCCATCAATGAATCTAGTGGCAACCAAGCTCCTTAGAATACAACTTCTCAACTATCAAACCCCCTGCCCTCAACATCAACAATTTCATACCTTTTCCTTTTAAAAGTTCATTTTCTATTAACAAGTTCTACACGTTCTCAGTTACAATCATTTTACCATTACAGTTTTTTTTTTATCATTTCACCGTTACAGTTTTTCCATATCAAAAAAATTTACATGTTAATGCATAAATAGCACAACGGCTAGTAACGAACACAAAAGTAATAGCCATTTATTCACAATAAAATATAGTACACAATAAACATAACTCATCATATTCTCAACCACAAGGATAACTGTGATCCCTGTAGGTGCTCTAAACACAAGTAAATTTTTATATAACGCACTGAAATGTGTCGTTCCCAAACACGCATCTTACTCAAACCATTCCATAACTATACCCTTAATAATGCTAAACAGAATAATCATTCGATTACTTGGCATCTAAAGCCTTAAATTAAAAACACTTTATAAGAAAGAAGTTTTTCAACAAAAGAAACATATAAAACCAATACCTCGGATTCAGGATTCACCGGAACCATTGTTTTGTCCACATTTTCGACATTTTCTCCATTCTTCTCTTCAACCAATGCATCAGAATCCTTAATCAAGTTTTCCAACACTTTTTCATCTCTAAACTCCTTCAAATCCTTCCGCTTCTTCACAATCTGTCCCTCATCCAAATCAAGGCGATCGAGCTTAACTTCAAAACCAGAATCACTCTTATTATCATCCTTAACATCATCGGAAGGTCCAATTTCAGGGTTAGGGTTTGAGGTGGTGGCGATATCGGCGGCGGGAGTGGAGGTAGACTGGAGGAGGGAGAGAGCGTTGAGACGGCGACGACGGAGGATTTTGAAGTCTCGGAGAGAGAGTTTTCGGTCCGGCATCGGCCATCGGTGAGGTACATCGGAGATTTTATGGAGATTGCCTTTGTACAGTGATATTGCTACCATTTTTACTCTCTCTGTTCTTCGTGTATTTCTTCTTTATTTTTTCCTGGGCTTTTTTTTGTTTTTTTGGTTGGTATTTATAGCTTTTGGATAATTACTTTTATAATTTGCTGTAATTACACGCGTTTGGAATGTGTGCAATGACTCAAGTACCCTCCAATGGGTCTTTTATTACAGTCACTTCAACAAAATCCTTCGTATTTTCAGGTACTTTTGAGGGCAATTTTGTAACAACAAAATTATTTATGAAGTTTTAACCTATAACTATAATTTATACATGTATTATACTATTATTACACATGTAAGACTTGTTAGAAGGATAGTTACTATGGCATTAGAATAGCATCTCCGACATAATAATATACGTAAATCACGTTTATTCCAATTTTTTTTTCTTCTTTTTTACGGATTAAGGTCCAATTAAAAATTAGGGCATGCCCTGTGATTAACTTGTTTAGTCTTGCGTCCAATTGCAAAACTTAAGGAGAATAAATCAATGACGAATAAAACCTTCAATCTGACTCTAGCATGACGTGGAATACTACTTTATTAGCTCATATTGCTTAGTTGTGTAGAGAGAAGGGAGTGGCTTCGTCGCTATATTTCTAAAAATGGGAATAGGGTGGCCAAGTATCTTGCTTAATCTATAACTATAGATTGGAATTTGATGTTTGGATTGATTGTATTCCAACTTTTCATTCATCCACAGTTTGAGAAGATATGAGTTAAAGTTCATTTCTTTTTAAAAGAAATAATAGTGAAGAAATATAAGATTTAAGCGTGGGAACCAAAAAAATAGAAAGAATTTCGAAATCCCCATATAAAGTCATATACTATATATATTAGGTGGAGATTAAGCAATCCACCATGTACTTGTATACAATCAACGATCTAGATATGCTCAAGCAATTCGAAACTGAACAAAAACATACGTCATTAATACCCTTTCAGATACGAAACCCAAAGAACAAATATCAAGTAAATAACGGAAGTGTGAGAACTTGATAGCAATATCATGTCGATAGTGTTTTAAACATGAATATATAAGTAACCTGTACTTAGAAAACCTTTGTTGAATAAGTGGAATTGAACATTATAATAGATAAGATCTAAACTTCTTTTTTTTTCTTTAATACCGTCCTATATGATAGGATCGAGCTATTACCAAGGGCGGACTCACATGGAGTCATGTGGAGTCAAATGATGCCACATTTTTTTTTTTTTTTTCCAGAAAATAGATGTTTTGATCCCTTACGACCTACTTTGACGCATTCATTATCGGATGCCAAATGAAGTCGAAACATTGCATTCTTAATACCATTTTGAAGTTCTCACGACTTAGTTTTTTGCTCATTAATGGTGTGCCAAACGACAAAACGTAACAAAAGTTACGACGTATCAAAATAGACCGTTCCAAATTAATATTTTTAGAATTTCGATAATATGCTAATTTTCAAAATTCGCCGGTGATTGGATACTCTCTGTATCCCCAAATCACTTACATCATCTATAAATTCGTTTCGAGAACTACATCATAGTCATATTGCATAGTAATAGATATCGAAAAAAGTTAAATAAGTGTCAAATATACGTTTTAAAAGAGGCGTCTATCTCGTCTTTTCTTTAAAAAAAATTCAATTATTTCATTAACGTTTATTATTTTTGCACGATAATTTTTTTAATATAATTTACATCATTTTATTAAGAAATTTCACATGGAATATGACGTCAAAATTTTTAGGATCGTTAGGGATTAAATGCAATTTGAATTACTTTCGAATTTCTGTTGCATTAAATCTAAATTTCATTTATTTCCTAGATTAAATGTGAATTTTATTTCAATTCATTTACTTCCTACATTCAATTTTATTTACTCGCCGTCGGAAATAGTAAACAAAACTATATATAAGTAGCAAAATTCATTTAACAATATTGATAATGATATAATTTTCAAAATGCGTATAAACTTATTTTCATTAATATTATATTATTTTTTAAAAAAATTACACTTAAATTTTTAACCCACAACAGAATATGCCTGGGTCCGCCCCTACAATAGTATTTAGTAATAAGACGGTTCCTCGTATAGGGTAGGAAACTGCAAGAACATTTCGTCTTGGCGTGCTATCATGGCTTCCACAAATGAACCATTTGAAGATGATAAAGTTTCAAAGGCATACATTGAATTGTCATTATTCTTATCTTCAGCTGCTTCATAATCTTGTTTTTCTCCTGTATTTGCATGATTTTGCGCAAGTATCACTGCGTTTTCTTGATCAGGGAGGAGCACATCTTGAAGAAGAAAATCACTCCAATTGAAGCTCGAAGTAGTAGCTTGATTCATAGTTGAAGAAGGCGAAGTCGAGGAAGAAGCACATTCAGCGATGAAAGATTGCGGTGGAATGGTATAGTTTGATGAATCTGTAACCAAATTTATAGCCTGAAATTGGGAGTAAAGATGAAGGGAATTGTCTTTGAATGGTACAACATTTTGACATGTTTGATGGTTATGCTTTTGAGGTTGTTCCGTCAACATCATCGAAGAGGTAAACTGCATTCTGGCTTTCGGGAAGGCGCCTATATTTCCATAGTCTGCGAGAATTTGGGAGAAGGGCTTATGAGTAACAGGGTCGATTCCCATTGCAGAGAGCTTTTTTCGCAGTTTTGTGTTCCATAAGGTTTTCACATCGTTGTCTGTTCTCCCGGGAAGTTGTTGTGCTATAATAGGCCACCTGCATTGTTGAAAAACATGATACAAGTGGATAATACGGTGTTTGTTAAGTTAGTGAGCGTAAAAACGAGGCGTGTGATGTGAAAGAAGAGCTCGATATAGTCTAGACATACTTAGAAAACCATTAAATGAAGTAGTTAGGAAAATTAATGAAACTAAAGAAAGAGGATGAGTGACCTAAAATCATGTCGAATGGGATTGTTATTTGATAAGAATTGAGCCTCCGTAATGGATAAATTCAACCAATTCGATCCGACTTCAAACCATCAAGAAAAGAAAATCCAAGATTTTTTCTTAGAGAATGAACCAATGTTCCTACAACCTACTAACCATCGAAAATCAAGGATACCTTGAAATTAGCTAGATTTTGGGTCGGCCCATATCATTTTTCTTTTACCTTTTCGTCACTCTTGCTCAGTTTATCGTTAGATCTACCGGAAACATAGAGAAACTAACCTATTTTTAAAGACATCAATTAAACCTGCTTAATGAATTGCTTTTTACCACCCAGTTCGGTTCATTGTTAGATCTAAAAAAAAAAATAATCTACGGCAACTAGTTTTTTTTTTTTTTTTCCTAAAAGACTGGAATTATACCTGCTTCCTATTGCTGCATGAAGCTTGATGATCAACTCCTCTTCTTGAGGGGTAAAACTTTCATTCCTCATATCAGTCTTTTGATTTTTAGCCCACTTTTGCCTACAACTTTTTCCACATTTCCTCATCCCTATAAAAAAACAGTTATAATTAAAGAGATCCCCACATAATCTCAGCTTTTGTTTACATATGAATCAAGAATGATGATCACTTGCCTGCTTTTTTTGGTGAAGAAGTCCAATCACCAGAAAAGAATTTCCCATTCTCCTCTTGATTCCAATGATCCTTCTGCTTATCCAAACAAGTAGTTTTTACCATCTTAAGATTATTTTCCGAGTCGATTTACGAAGAAATATAAGAATGAAGATGGTAGAAATGAGCTTAACTGCTTCATTGGAGTGAGGCAAGAAAAGCATGGGGACTTGCTACATTGAACTGCATTTGCATGATCAAATGCATCTTCTATTCATTTTCACAAAGCAAGAATTAATAATACATTTTGTATTCATGGTTTAAAGAGCATTTTGATCAGGTTCAAATTGGGTGAGTAATTTGGTCAAAAATAAGTTGAATTTAAGCAATTTTAAAAGATAATTAAGTTATTTCTACTGGCCTTTTGTTTTATTTCAAAAATGATTCACAAGTATGATAAGAGTAACTAATTTAAACAACGATTTAACTACTCAAAAAGGAAAAAAAAATTGTGAAAGACCACCATTTTGGCATGATTTTGTATGCAAAATTGCAAATGGTTTACTTTTAGGTTTTCAAATCAAGAATATGCAAGAAAAAGGTGAAACTAAAAGGCGTATTTTATTTAGGGAAATTGCATGGTTGGTCCCAACCTATGCTTTCAAGAGAAAGTTGATCCTTAGATCTTTAAAAATGAACAAGTTGATCTTCAAAATTTTACTGTAGTATCAAATCAATACCAATAACATAAAAGTTAAATCTTTGCTAAATTGTTATTCACGTCAAATTTTTAGGTATCAATTTTAGAATGCAAAACTTAGCTTCATAAAATAGTAAATGCATGTCACATGGTGATCTGACAAATATTTGGATTTTTTTCATTGTTATAGACTGAATGTGCAATTATAATGAAATTTTGAGAATCAATTCTCTTGGGATTGAGGACCAACAACACAATTTTTCCATTTACTTTTACAAACACTTGGAAGACCGCAAGGGACGAAAGTTGGCATTAGTGATCCGACGACCAACGATGCTGGGTGGAAGGGTCGTCGCTCAACGGATAAAAATTACTCAAAGAATAATAAACTGATCTTCTCCAAGAGCTCACATCGTCGGGAAGGTTTGACACCTCTATGTCGGCTCTTCACCACCTGAGCTATAGTATGTTCCAAGGGTTGGACTCTTTACCCATTAAAGCGATACGTGAGCTGTGTTCAAAAGAAGTATAATTAAATTTAAAATTTCGTTGTGAATAAAATTGGGTTTTTGTTTTTGAAGAAACATGTGTATTTTTTTCTCAGACTACTAAATACAGCTATATAATTGTCAAGATCATTTTTTTCACTTGAAAGTGATTTTTTCTTATCTAAGACTTCAAATTGTAATTAAACTCTAGTTGTCTTGTTCAGCCCGTATTTGAGCTATATTCTTTTAAAATTTATTTTTTTCTCAAACTCTTTTTCGACTGCACATTCCTTTAATAAAATAATTTTACACGTAAATTTAAATTTTTCGCATACTTTTTAGTCATACATTCTCCAAAAAAATCACTATCACAAATTCTATTTTTTCAAAAAATGGGACTCAAATAAACCTATTCTACATTTTTCTTCCAAGGACTATCACACCAATTTCATTCCTAGAGTTCGCCTTGAACTACTTGACTAAGAAAAATGGGATTACAACTTGATCCAATTGACTGACCTCTCTCACTCACACATGCCCGAGAGCAGGAACGGATCCATGACCAAATTACAGGTCGGAATAATACGTAAAAAATAAAATAAAATTACACATGAATTTTTTTTTTCACCCAACTCTTGTACAATAAATTTGAAAACAACCTTTGTCTCACCTAATTTAGGTAATTTATTAATTAATTTTTATGACATTATTTATTTCTCTTTTCACATTACAATCTGAAAATTTAGTTAAAACGGTTGAGTCCTAACATAACTAAGTCTATATTTTTTGAAACAAATTTCTTCTGTTATACTACTCGAGTAGGGTCTCATTCGATTTTTAATAATTCACGAATAATACAATATACAAGATTGTAACCTTTTTATCGTTCAACTTTTACACATCTCCCACATATTATCACATGATGTTGAATTACACAAAATCATTGAAAACATAGTTATAAATGAATATGTTCTTCTCAACACCATACAATATCCAACGGACTACGATTCCAAATTCAATTCTCATCACAATTTTGTTTGGCACTAATTTATAAATTCAGTTAAAGACAATTTTTAATTTTAACCACACATACATAAAAATTACTCATTTATTATCTACATATTTAGTGGAGAAAAATTCATTAAGTACAAGAAATGTTGTTAGATTTTGTACAGAATTTTGAATTGGAAAAATTCGTACGTGTATCTGTGTGTTTCCCTCCTCCATGTTTGAATCCAGTCCATTCATTTTAAATTTCTGTATATATTCTGTGAAATTTCCCTGTACTCATAACAATACACTTTTATTTCTTTTTATAAATTGATTTATAAATTTCCCTGTGAGGCCTAATTATAAACTCCTAAAATCTCATCTCATTTCCTTAATTATATCTATATTGAGGTGGGGAATGTAACCATTGGACCCAGACAACTCGCTTAATTTCTGTACGGCCAAAAGTCATCGCCCAAATTTTCAACCATTTTCCTTCGTTGACTTTGTACATGTATGGTAGGTAATTAAATTAAAATTTAGGTGATTAAAATGTAATCACCCCTTCAAATAAATTAGGTGTTATATAGTGCTTTAAATTGTTGTGGTTTAGGTCCTACGTAACGTAAGTTGCAAATTCTATAAAATCTACAGATAAAAGCATATAGAGCTTTGTTTGGGGTACCACCTCATGTGAGTATTATGTCAACCCTTATGTTACCCCCTATGTACCCCAAGTAAAGCTCAATCTACATATAAAAGTATATAGAGCTTTGCTTGGGGTAACATAGGGGGGGACATAATACTCACATGAGGTGGGACCCACTTCGTAATTAAGATAAAACAATATCGAAGAAAGTGTTTTGAAATATGTTTGGGAGCAACAATACAGATCTTAAGCTGGTGGATTGAGTCATCAAATGATGGTGGTCGAATGTCAGATAAAATTTAACATATTTCACTGAATATTAATTGATTTTTAGATGAAATAGTTAAAATCTGATAGTACAAAATATTTGTCTTGTTGATAGTGTTAACTATTTTTTTAGGATCATTAAATAATAATATTGTTGATAGTAATACGATGTGAAAATTTTGAAAACATACACTATTGGTATTTGACATTCAATTAGGGACAACAATGGTGGGAATCGAGACGACCATCCCCATCATCATCTCATTAGAATTTTCAAGAATTAAATTGTCCAGATTTACCACTTCGCTTTAATTATTTATTTCAATAATATTTTATATCTTTTTAAATACGATTTATATTTAATAACATACAAATTAAATTATAATGATCCGGTCGAGTTTAGGGAATTTGGGGGTGAGTATCATTTGCCATCTCTACATCCAATCTTTAAAAAGAAAAAAGAATATTTCGTTTTAGTTATACAATTGGTAACTAACGACGATAATTTTTCAAATTGACTTTAAAGAAAAGTGTTATTATCAAACAAAAATTTGGTGTATTTCTTTATTGATAACCGATCGTTCAAGTGCAACTGGCCTTTGTTTGATAACACATTTTTTAAAAATTTTATTTTTCACATACTCATTTTCGACTACGTTCTAAAAATAAAATATTATGTACGTAAGTTCAATTTTTTTTTTTATTTTTAATTACACATTTTTT
>CAIGRF010273021.1:16670-36928 GCA_903798235.1 Fraxinus ornus
AAAAAAAAAAAAAAAAAAAACTGTTTTTAATAATTGTCAAACAAGTTAATATATATATATTGAAAAGGTTGAGACAACTTGCTCCTTGTCAAAGGTTGATACCAACTTATTAATGAGGCAACAAATTGCAAGGCTATTTCTATAATTATTATGAGAAAATTCTCCTCAAATTCCATATAATTATTTTCCCAATTTGAATTGGAAAAGGAGTTTCTTCACGTACGACTCAGAGGCATTCAAGAACTCTCTCTCTCCCCGCCTACACATACAGAACCCAATATATCTAACGTCTCTCTAGACTCTTAATGCTACATTGCTACTCGGTGCTGACCTAACTCTCTCTAGATGGCTTTGTTTCGTTGCTTCTGAGCTGGGTTTTTTTGGTGGCTTTCAACTAAATAAGAAGAAACTCTCTACTACTTTTCTTTTTCCTCCATAACTGCATGTTTATAAGGTATCGTTGAACTTGAAAGGGGAATACATTGTCAGTTTTGTTTACCGACAAATTATCAAATGATGAAAAGAGCAAAATTAAATAGGTTGTTTTCATTGAACCGGCGGAAATCAATTCAGATTTTTATGTTCATTGGGTTTTTGTATGTTCTTTTGGTGGGTTTTGAAGTTCCCTTTCTGTTGAAAAATGGGTTCGGTTCAGATTTTCACGAGGGGTCTTTCAATAACGGGAGTTGGTTCTTGAATTTCAAGCCTTTTGTGCTTGAAAGTGGGGAGAATTTGGATGAGAGAGATGCTCCAATTCGGCCTCTTGATGTCCCATATCAGTCGAGACCAGAGAGAAGGATCAACGAGTTTGCTAAATCACCACTTTCGAGTTTGAATTTTAGTGCTGGCATTATGAATTTAAGCCCAGAAAATTCTATTTCGAAGTCTGCAAAAGAGGCCCTTCAGCTAGGCAGAATGCTATGGCAAGAGCTCGATTTTTTGGGAAAAAATAGTAGTGGTAGCGAATTTAGTGGCATTAACGATAAAAACGATAGTAAGATAGAGGAGTGCCTGCATTCTCTATCGACATCAGGAGATATATTTTCAAGGAATGGGAGGGTAATGGTGTTGCCCTGTGGGTTGACATTGGGGTCTCACATAACGGTGGTGGGTAGGCCGAGGGTGGCGCATGCAGAGACGAACCCGAAGATTTCTTTGTTGAAGGAGGGGCAATATGTGATGGTTTCACAGTTTATGATGGAATTGCAGGGGTTGAAGACGGTAGATGGGGAGGACCCGCCAAGGATCCTGCATTTCAATCCGCGGTTGAAGGGGGATTGGAGTGGAAAGCCTGTCATTGAGCAGAACACTTGTTATAGGATGCAGTGGGGAACTGCACAGCGGTGTGAGGGGTCGAAGTCTCAGGCTGATGAGGAGACTGGTGAGCATTGATAATTACTTTTTTATGATTGCTTTTAATAGATTCATATGGCAATGGTCTTGCTTTTCTTTGTCCAATACTGTGTGTTCTTAATATATGATATTTAGGCATGAGTGTGTTGCTTCTCTTTGTTGATGCATCATTATGTATATATTTGATAGTTCTTAACCAATATAAGTGGAAACCAAGAAGTTGTAAGTTTGTCCATTTGAAGTTACCTTGAGATTGGAGGAAATCACTTTTTGCATTATAAAATCACTCAAAATTCTGAAAGGTGATTTCCATTTCGCCCTTTTACAAGTATCTTAGGATGCAGAAGAATGTGATGGGTGAAAAGAGTGCACCTTGTCCGTTTCCACTTTGGTGCAAGAACTTTTTACTATTGTTATATTCTTAGAAAATCTGTTCTATTCAACGTAAGCAGCTTTCTGTAGTATTTAATTTATGGTTTGCCACTTGGCTCTGTTATCTTCTGAGTTTTTGTTGTGGGACTCTCCTCTGTTGTCTATAAACTAAAAAGAAATTTATGCAGTTGACCATTTGGTGAAATGTGAAAAGTGGATTAGAAACGATGTAAATGACACAGGGGAATCAAACTCAAAGTGGTGGTTAAACCGGTTCATTGGGCAAACAAAGAAGGTGGACGTCGATTGGCCATTCCCATTTGTAGAAGACAAGTCATTTGTCCTAACTCTTAGTGCTGGTTTAGAGGGATTCCATGTCAGTGTTGATGGGAGGCATGTCACCTCATTTCCGTATCGCACTGTGAGTAACATACCTTTATATTTGTCTTAATTAATAATATACTAATATAGTGGACTTTGTTTAAGAGTTTTCTTGATATTCTTAGGGGTTCACACTCGAGGATGCCACAGGCTTATCTTTGGATGGGGACATTGATGTCCTTTCTGTTTTTGCTGCTTCCTTGCCCACGTCAAATCTCAATTTTGCTTCTCAGACACATCTCGATATATCTGAGAAATGGAAGGCTCCACCTATTATGGATGAAGCGGTCGAACTGTTCATTGGTATTCTTTCAGCGGGCAACCACTTTGCTGAACGCATGGCTGTGAGAAAGTCTTGGATGCAGCATAGGCTTATCAAATCCTCAAAAGCTGTTGCTCGTTTCTTCGTAGCACTGGTAGGGGAATGGATTGGTTGCATAGTAAAATGCAAATTCCCTTATTTGTAAATTGTCGGTGAAAGGTTGTTAACATTAATTGAAAATCTGATCTTTTGACAGCACAAAAGAAAGGAAGTGAATGTGGAATTAAAGAAAGAAGCTGAATTTTTCAGAGACATTGTCATAGTACCCTACATGGACAACTATGACCTTGTAGTATTGAAAACTGTAGCCATCTGTGAATATGGGGTGAGTAGTGAATTAAACAAGTTGAGGATTGAGATTGTTTCCATGTCGGGATTGATAGTATATTGTATCCTCGCAGGTTAGGACAATATCAGCTAAGTATATTATGAAGGGGGATGATGACACATTTGTTAGAGTAGATGCAGTTATTAAGGAAGCAAAGAAAGTATCTGAAAAAAGGAGCTTGTACATTGGAAATATAAATTTCTATCATAAGCCCCTGCGCAGCGGTAAATGGGCAGTGACATATAAGGTACTAATCGAACCTTTTCTATTTCCTTCCCATAGTTCAATTTCTTTATTCGTTCTCTTTTACTATTAGAAAATGTTTTTAAGTTATTGATACAAACTTGGATAAATTCTTTGGACCAGATATAAAATATCACTAGCGTCTTCAATTTGTTATTTTGAGGTCTACTAAGCACTGTAGCTTAGCATGCATAGCTTATGCTAAGCAACAGTCATGTGGCATATTAGATCTAAATTAATTCTTAGGACCCACCCACAAACTTATCACTAATTAATTGATGTGGCATGTCAATATTGTTTAGCATAAGCTAAGCAACAGTGCTTAGTATATCATTTCTATTGCATAATATATGTAAAGAAGACTTGTTATTTTTGTATGACGGTTCAGGAATGGCCGGAGGAAGTTTACCCACCCTATGCAAATGGACCAGGCTACATTATCTCATCAGACATTGCAAACTTTGTTCTTTCAGATTTTGAGAGACATAGATTAAGGGTAAATGCGATTTGCTATTTTTACCAATGCCTTCCTCAAATGCATTAACGTATTTTTGCATGTGATCCTTTTCTATTTTCTTGACTTGCAGTTCTTCAAAATGGAGGACGTGAGCATGGGAATATGGGTCGAGAAATTCAATAGCTCGAGACCGGTCGAATACAAACACAGCTTGAAGTTCTGCCAATTTGGATGCATAGAGGATTATTATACAGCGCACTACCAGTCTCCGAAGCAGATGATATGCATGTGGAACAAATTGCAACATCAAGGAAAGCCTCTGTGTTGCAACATAAGATGACACTTGATGCCAATTTAAGATCGAGGACCAAGCTTGAAACTAATACAAATAAATCTTAACAGGGTTAGTATCGTAAGTTGTAAATCCTACGAAATTCTTTTTTTTTTTGTTGTCGTTTTATACATTCATTAGTAGTTCCATTTGAGGATGGAAATTGATATAATGTACATACATATGCAGGGAAGATCTGTATACCTTGACTTATAATTTTCCAATAAAACATTGTAGCTGAAATAGTCAAATTCAAGATTTTGTTATAATAAAATTTTCCAATAAAACATTGTAGCTAAGTAGTCAAATTCAAGATTTTGTTTAGTTGCTCCTTCTTATCAAGGTTTTTAATGAGTTAAGCATGTATAATCTTTATCTGTGTTCAATGGCTAGTGAACCACATATTAGTGAAAACCCATTGGTTCGAGCTCGTTTATACCTCGTCTTTAATAGCTCCGCAGGGGTCACTCGGGTTTTTACGGAGCTTAAGCCCCTTGAAAGAAATGTAAAGCCAGAAGCATAGAGCATCATAAAGCAAAATCTTTTGTTGCTATCAGTTAAAAAAGTCAATGCACTGACTGGATGAGAATGAGCAAGAACTCCCACAATAAATTTCCCATCCACATATCTTCATTTGTTTTCTGCTGAATCAAGACAAACTAAGAATTACCGAAACTATATAATTTTGCTCAACACGGATTCTCCCAGAACGAAACATAGATAAACCATACAATGGATGTTAAAATTTCGCCGTCGAACTCTCTAATAGTTACTGTAAAGTGGATTCACCACAATTTACTAGCATACAAATCAGCTTCTTTGGGAGAAAACCTACCATCCTTGCCTTCTGGTGGACGGGCTTTAGAAGTTGTCTTTATCTTCATCTTTCATAGAATTGGGAATGTCGTCGAAGCCAGAACCTGGGGCGAGCTCATTGAGATCAAGAAAATGCCTTTTCCATACACCATCAACTTGATCTGTGTCATTTGATTTTTCTGGTGGATGTGTTTGCTCCTCATCATTTGTCTCGGGATGCTCCTCGGCAGGCTGATTGACTTGCTCATGCTTTTCATTGCTCGACTCTGAATCTCGACTTCCCATCGAGAACTCTTCATCATCACTAGCAGTTCGGTGCTTGTCTAATGCATCTGACTTCTCAGGTTTCATTGATTCAGTTTCTGATTCAGATATCTCAATCTGTCTATAATCAATACGAGTTCTGGTTGCCCTTTTACTGCGTCTAAGACCTGACTGGAGCTCATCGACTGACCTCAATTTGGTTTCTCTCCTGGTGCGGGATGGCAATGTTTTGAATTTACGGGGCTCATCACTCTCCTCACTTGTACTCAAGGCATCATCCTCTTCTTCTTCCTCCTCTTCGGGATTTTCTTCATCCCACTTGTACTCTTCATCTCCTTCTGAGCCACTTGATATTTTCCTCCTCTGTTTCCGTCTCCTTAGATATTCTTCATCATATACAACTTCGCCAACAATATCATCATCACTATCAGAATCTACCTCGTTATCCGAGGTAGCTTCAACAAACTCTTTCAACCTCTGAGGCCTCTGCCTTTGGCGATTGCTACCGGCCATGAGATAATCAGTTAGTTCGAGCATTGATGATAAGCCCTGCCCACCCACAGAAAAAACTAGGAAAGACTAATGACGTACCTGTAATCCAATGTTTCAGCTTTGTGGTCGTTGAAAAATTCATCGTTGTCAGGTGATTTGGGGGAGAGAGAACTGAATGAGGCATGTCGAGAATATTGTGAAGGACCACTCCATCCGCCATTTGTAGAAGCTTCGTGTTTCACTTGAAGATCTTCTCTGTCAAAAGGTTCAGGGGAAGGATGTTTTTTCCTGATGTAGGGGAGTAAACAGACAAGTCAAACCAATCTTAGTTACTGTAATCCGATAAAATAAAAGAATGAGAAACAAAGAGATTAAAAAGGTGACTAGGATTCATACTTGGTGACCTTGATAGCCTCATTAATGGATCGATCATAATCATCTACAATATAATCAGATCAAAATCAGAATTCAGGTGATTTGGGGTTTCAGGTGCCAACAGAGAATTTGAGCCACTGCTTATGCAAAATAAAGCCGAAATGAAAGGAGTGCATCATCATCATCATCATCAACTCAAACAACTTAAACAAGTGTATAAACATTCAGTCTCTGAAACCCTCAAGAATAGTCATTCCAAATAAGCAGGCAAAAAGCACAATGCAAACAGGCGAGGTTCTATGGTGCCAGGAACTTATTATTTCAAAATAGACAATGAATCAATAATTTGCCTGAGAAATATCAAACCACTTAGCAACTCCACTCTGACAAATGCTCCCTATCCCCCATCCCAATCCCCAAAAATGAATAAGAAAGAGAACTCGAAAATTAAGCCAAATCCAGAAAAAACTTGAAAGTCGAGTACAATGGTTATCATTTATGTGCGTGAGGGTGTTGGGGTGCGGTGTGTGTGTGTGTGTGAGAGAGAGAGAGAGAGAGAGCACAAATGAAAGCCAACAGTTCTCAAATAATTTATCATTTTAAATTAATATTTTGAAGATCAAATGAATAATAAACACCAAAAGATGTGGATTATAAAAAATGAGACTATTGCGGAAAAGAAAATTAGATTAGTCTTACCAAAGGTATAGGTGACGTGCTTTCTATCACGAAGGGAGCGACCAGCACCAAGACCATCAATGTTGATCAGATTATCAAGCATAAGAGCTTGTCTATGTTGCTTCTTTAACAGTCTCTCTTTTCTCTGCATAAATAGCACATCTTAGTGCCAATAACCCCAAAGAGATTGAGAAAGGAAAATTTATTTACATCTTTCAAAGAAATGATGATTTTGTAGAAAAAAAGGACAGTGTGACCGAATAAAGCATAATATCCAAACTAAAAAAATATGCAGTACATATCATCCTCCAATCATATGCACACCACCTTGTGGACTTTCTCAACTTCAGGAAGCATGTGTTTTTTCAATTTCTTCCCAACAGAAACCTCTGTTCTATTTTTACTTGAAAAGAGCTTCTCCTGCAAACAACAGGAATGAAATTCAGATGGACATAGACCAATGAAGGAAAATGTATCGACTCCTATGGTTAAAAACTATAGTAAAAAAGTGGGTTATCAAGCATGTAAGGTGATTATGAGATTATTGAGCACCTTACAGGGATGAGCTCTACACGCAAAGTAGCACCGCATTGAAAAGGAAGGTGATTTACATATTCTGAAACCTTATATTTGTACACAATTGTTAATGCTGACATGCATGAACAATCAAATGTCCAGAGACATGCATACGTGCACCGTACTAGAGGCTTTCTTTTAACATTAGAGATTGTCTACAAGAAGATAATAAGACGCAATGGAGGACGCTTTAATCATTTCACAGATATATGAAGAATGGTGAAATTTCTCCTGCTTCACCTTGTTTCCCAGCCTCTCCGCTGAGGACTTCGGACCAACCGTACCAACCTCAATTGGGAGAAATAATTATATTCAGCTTTCACCAAAATGTGACCTGTTTTAACAGTGCTTCTATTTTGAACTCTTTCCTAAAATGCTCTTTCTGCTGTAGTTTTTTCTTAAGCTATTGTATTTGCCCCTCTTCATCTTGGTTCAATACGCTCCCTACCTCTCAGATCTAAACATACTTTTGAGAGCTTCCCCCACTCTTCCCCTCATCTCCGTGTTCAAGGCAAGTGCAGAAAAGTTAGAATATACTTAAATGTATTGATTAATCTATAACATAATATGTTTCAAGGTTTAAATGTCAGAACTCAAAACACTACATTCTACCATGTGTGCTCTTTTAAAAACTGTCTGTTCAATACCATACATCCACCCTAATATAAGCCAATTGTAACTATATACTGGGAATCATCGAGAATTTGACACCCATTTTAACCTGGCTCAAACCAGCAATCTCATAACAGTTTCAGCCCTAAAATTTTGTGGATCAAATGATCAATGTTGCCATGAATCTCATGTTGCACCTAGAGGATCTGCTTTCAAAGTACTGTCTATTTCAGTTTCACTATATTGAAAAAGGAGAGCAATTCACTGTAGTTAAAAAAAAAAAAAAAGCAGGCAATAAATGTATCGTAAACCAAGTAAAATATAAAGAAAAAATATTTGGGATTTATTCAGCTCCAATCCGTGCTCCTTATAGACACGTGTCATCAAATTTAGCTTCAGTAGAGACATTTTTAGGCCCAGAGCCCCAGACGAGTTGGTTTTGTTTCTAATTTCTTGTATTTTTACGAGAAAAGATGCAGTTTCTTCATGAGTTTCAAAATTTTCTAGAATGTTCAAGATCAAACTATGTCTTCAATTTTAAAAATAAAAACAGATTTTGAGCCTGAGTTCGAGCAGGAGGAGCATTCTTTTGTTCCCATGATACACATGCATCCTTATTTCCTTGATAGAATTCACATTGTATAGTCTTTTGGAGCTTTTCGAGGCTATCTTGAGATTGAATAAAGTGATTCCATTCCAGAAGTTATTCAAAGGTTCCCTGATCTTCTACTACTGGGTAATGGGATTTTTTTTTTTTCTAGATTAAAATTAACTTGTTTATTTACAGTGAACAGAAAAGAAGAATCTTCAAATCAACAGCAAGAAAGACTTACAGAAACATTTTGGAATTCATCTAAATTAGTAGCAACTGTTTCCCATTGATAACATGAATGAGGAATGGCAGGTATGCTCTTTCCTTTTCCTTTCTTCACCTCAACTTTCCTAATCTCTCGGTAAAGGCGCTGACCAATGATAGGATCATCTTCATACCTATATAAGAACACGTTTCAATGATAACTAGCAGAATAGTGAATAGCATGCATTATGAGAAAAATAATTCACAAATCATTTCAACAACCTTTCTAGTACTTACTAACGCTGGATGACAAAATGGATGCTTAGAATACAAATATTACACATCAATCTTTGCAACTAAATGTAAATTACCAATATGAGATTCCGTGTGAATCACCCCCAAGGCGTTCTTTGCGAAATACTGAAAGCGGTACGCCATGTTTTATTGAATCGTCTATAAAGCTCCTAAAATCTTCTTGCTGCAGAATGAGACAAACATATCCAAATTGTAGCATTATTTAGTATAGGTACACCGCAAAGATAGATCCAATTTTATACAATAGCATAAATAGTAAGAGCAGGAACTTTCGATAAGTCTCCAAAGCCTTGCCTGAGGCTTTGGCTTGACTAGTGAAAAGCTTGTTAATAAAAATGGAAAACTCAAGCTTGAACTCCACCACAGCTAAACTAAAGTACAATATTTTATTTCGTAACGAACTTGATTGACCAGTGAGCCCAGTTTATATTTCACAAGCATAGACAGGTCACACAACGATATGCCTTCAGTTTTTCTTTATAGTCATTGTGTTTTGAATATAGATATATGTACTTTGATCCTAATATGTTCTACATTACGATGGACTGGGTTTAGTAGCGCTACACATGGTATCGCAATCACCATAAGTTCAACCTCGATTCCATGTCCAACTTACGATAAGTTGTTTTATGAAGTTCTTTATTTTTGCATGTATTCTAGATTTTTGTCACATGCATTTACTGAGATTTATGTCTCACACCTTTTTGTTGATATTTTTATAGGTAATTAAAAGCTGGTTCGAGGCGGTCGAAGGTAGACTATGCTTGTGTTGGTAAAAAAGGAGGAATAAATTAAGTAGCTTAAGAATATTTATTAATGTTACTGTCACTTAAAAAAATCTGAATTAAAGTTTTGTGATTTTAAGTAAAATTATGAAAATTCCGCTACGATTTAATGACTCCATCGTGAAGTTTTGGATCATCACAGTGTTTGTGTTTCAGGAAAAAAAAAAAGAGAGCAGTCATGATACTTCAACAAGCCATCCAACAAGTGACAAATACAACAGTTTCAGAATACAATGCGAGATATCTTTTGGAGACAATTTTACCAAGTAATGGGCACAGCTCATTAATACAGGCTTCTCATCCTGCACGCATCAATTTCTCAATGATGAGCTGAGCTCTTAATAGCTTAATAATAGCCCCAATTTGGTTTTGCTAAAAATAAGATTTTTAGTAGATTTTAATAAAAGTTGATGAAATGTTTGGTTGAAAAGTTAATAAAAGATGTGGGTCCATGAAATGGGTGGTTGAAAATGAGTTTTAAAAATGGAGGCCAAATAGGGGCTCAATATCATCATGATCATAGAACTCCTACTTTTACTTTTCTGGATGAAGTTAAAATGGCACAGATTCTCTCCGATAGAGATTGGGTTGAAATCAGTATTTGAATGTCAAACCACAACGTGCAGCACCAGTTTCCCTTGGGGAAAAAATGGTGAATATTTCTTGGAAGGATGTATTTTTCAGCTAAACACGTACGAAAAAAAAAAAAAAAAACTCAAGCTGTAAGGATTTGATTACTCATTAGACTTCGGAAACAGATTCAGTAGAATGTTGGATCAAACCGAAAGATTTTTTTAAGGAAGTACCTCAACACGAATATCACATAATGCTTTCAGAATCACCACACGAACACCAGGATCAAGTGCATTATATGCTTCAACTTCGGCCCTAAAAAAAGAGAACTCGTAATATTTACAAATTCATGTTTCCTGAACCCAAGAACAAACACAATTTTTGAAGACTTCTGAAAATGCACGTCTACTGACCCGTGTGATGCAACTATAGGTATATCTCCCTCCGCAACCTGAAATGAAAGAAAATCCAATAGATATTGTCACAAAATGGGTTCAATTCATCCAAAAATCTGTTCAAGGCCGCTAATTAATTACCCAATGCCACCAATCTCTCAGTTTTCTGCATAAAACAGTTATCCAAGTACCATGTCCCAGCGCCATTCTTGTGACAGGAGGAATTGCCTGCAGAAAAGAAAATGAAATATATAAAAATGCTTCTTATTGGTAGCATGTAAATAATGTATAACAGAATAATGCTTCAGAAACTTTGTACAGATTATATAGATAAAAATAGACGGCGAAAATAAATAAATAATCATGAAGCATCTGAATTGCAGTTCAACAGAGAATGAACTTATGAAAGAAAGAGATGCAAATATAGCATCTTTACAAGGCATTAACAATTCAACGGCACAAAGATATTACAAAAAAAGAAATCCATGATATTGCATTAGGGCCAAGAACCTTAAATAAGTCCACAAATTGCGGAAGAGCATACAACTCAAAACAAGTCCATGAAATTCGCCTTTGTGGCCAACAACTAAAAATCCGATACTTGACAAAAAATTCAAAAGCCTAGCAAGGGAATTGAGAAGTCTCTATGATAATGTAAAATACACATGAGCCAAACAGTAGGGGAAGAAGGTATGTCCCCACTGAATTTCTAATTGGTCCCTAGGTTTCCCATTTACCTGCATGTCATTCTGATAGACTTGGCACTTGGCAGAGTTCACACGGCTCTAATATCAATAGACTGCTAATAACCAGTAACAGAATAGTCATCTAGCTGTCTGCTCTACAATCAGGACCATAAGTCAACTTCCAACTAAACATAGCTAGTCCCATTAAAGCTAATATTTAGATGAAATTTCTCTCCAAATCATCAGCTTAACACCAAAATCAACTTCTCTTACAATTCCATCTCTTAGAAGCTTCATCATTGGAGAGGGTGTGAGAAGTTTGACGCCTTAAAACAAAGTGGTGCATTCTACACCTTTCTCCTCCTCCTCTTGTGTCACTAGCAAACCATGAATTGACATTGTTAACCTTTCAACTTATTGCTATGGCACACTACAGACGAAAGTTTTGGTTATAATCAACAACCCACACAATTCTGCAGAAACATTAGAAGCTAGCATCATAGCCCTTGTTCAATTTCATTCATCTATGTTAGAAAAAAAAACTTTGATGGGCATTTCAAGAATAAGTTAAATCTTATATGCTTATAAATCTCATCTACATGCTAAAAGAAATTCAGATCTATTTCAAATAAATCATCTAGTCTAGCTTTGTATCTCAAATTCCTATCCTCTATGGATATGCATCTTCTTTACTGAAATTTGCAGGACTTTCAAGGATATATTCCACGTGAAAAAAATAAATAGAAAGAAAGAAAAATAATGAAAGATCTTCTCTAGGATCTGCAAAGCGATTAATGAAGGTGTCAATTGGCAAATGTCTCAGTAGAAAATAACTGAATAGTATAGCTCTGACGCAAGCCAAATCATCTCCAAAATAATAAGTTAGCTTATAATGTCTTTCACAGGGCTTATATAATAGAACACTGAGTACTCATTTGACAAAACTTCACTAAAATCTTATCAACCGGTTAAACTTCAATTTTAAACACAAATTTAATGTGATTCACTACTTATATCAACTTTTCAACCACACATTTCATCAACTTTTATCAAAATCTACTAAAACTTTTATCAAGAGCTTTGTTACACAGCCCTGACCTAAACACATCATTATTTCAAAATCTAGATGATAAATGCTCCAGTCTAAACAAATAAATTCACATTCACCCACAGATCCCATGTGTAACACCTTCAATGCAATTCGTCAAGGCACACCTTGCAAATACAGGTGTAACTTTAATCATTTCTAATCTGCCTTGCAAGTAAATATACACCACAGAAACACCCAGAGAAACTAAGGATATTCAAATTAACACAAGTGAAGAAGTTGCACCACACAGAAATCTCACAAAATCTCAAAATATGCCTATATTACAAACTTAAATGACAGAGAGCAAACGGCACTAACCTTCAACAATGGCATATGTATATCCCCCAAAGTATTATTAGGCATAATCAAAGCCGTCTCAAACTCTTCTGCAGAAAACTCCACTTTAATATTCAACATATGCCTAAATACCTTCACACAACAGAAAAGACACATTAGCCTTCAAACAGCAAATCCCCATAAAAATTCTAATCTTTTTTCACTTATCATCTAATTCTCACTCTCATTACATACATTCAAGAAATTAAGTATAGAAGCCAACTGCCACATGGACCTAATGTTCCACCGCGGCAACTGTGAGAGCTCCGGCTCCCCCACCAATGGGGTAACTGTTTTACTACATTGCTGAAGTGACAATGAAAGGGACCCATTCTCCTCTCCATTCTGCTCCTCCCCTTCCTCCTCCTCCTCTTCCTCCTCCTCCTCCTCAGACGACTCCTTCAGAAGCCTGGCCGCCAACCTCTCCCTTCTCTTGGCCTTCTTCCGCTTCCTCTCCTTCCCAGACATCACTGCCTCAGCCTCTGCCGCCGCCTGCAACCTGGCTGCCGCCCTCTGTGTACATGCCCTGGACGGCCTCTCCCTCCTGACTACTACATTATTATCAGTATTATTTCTACTACTATTCTTAACATCATCTTCCTTAATATTCTCAACATAGTTGTTTTCAACATGGGTATTCGGGTTGTCAGGATTTTCCGAAGAGCGGATCGGAGAGGAGGGTTCGTACATGGTGGACCGATCAGCTGCAGATGGGTCTAGGGAAGAGTTACATGCAAGATCAAGGGCTTGCATTGAAGCAAAAAATATTCTGTCGAAAATTGCTAATTAATTGAAAAGGGTCCCTGGTAAAAAAAGAAAAAGTCGGGGTTTTTTCCACAAACAAGAACAACAAGAATACCTAATAAGCTACAAATGGGTTAAGAAAATATAAGCCGAAAAAAAAAATGTATAATTAAACAAGATTTTAATACAACAGAGGGATAATAAAAAGGGGTTCGTGGGGTTTTGAGATTTCAGAGGTAAGACTTAAGAGTGATGTGAGAGAGGAAGACGAGAATGGAGGCAATAAAGGGACAGTATGAATTGCAGGATAATTGGGTCTTGAAAATATGCCATAGAGGGTAAAAACGAAAGGGTTAATTAGTGTGGATGTGAGATGGTAAATTCAGTGAGTGAAAGGGTTAATCTTGATCCAAAATGTGATGATTTTTGGGAGGTTAATGTTCGAAGATCCATTGACTGTTCATTGGCTTTGAGATGAATTTATGGTCAAGGTTTCGGGTTTCTTGGAATAGGGAGATGCAGACAATACACACGCACGTGCGCATCACACGCACAAACACACACGTGTATATAGGGAATTGCTGTGAAGTTTTATGATTTTAGATGCTTACTTACCAGTATTCCTCTTTCTCGCGATAAGATTCGACTGTCGGATTTGGAAATCAACCATAAAACAAAAAAAAATAATAATAATAAATAAATAAAGGTTGCCACTGGATGATGGAGGAGACGGCGAGGAAGACTGCGGTTTGAGAAGGGATTAGAGGTAAGAGGAGCGATGATGAAAATTTCCCTCAAGGTGAAAATACGTATTTTTTCATGAAAATTTGCTTTTAAGAGAAAAAATGTCACAAATGAACATACGTTTTTTTTTTTTTGAGTAGTAAAGCAACCTTTCTACGGTCTATTGGTAATAATTTTGAAGTTTTTTATATTTGTACCGTGGCAACAACCAGGGCGATCCTATGATTTTCGGGATCCGAGACGAACTTTCAAAATTGCCCTCCCCCAAAAACAAATCAACGTAATGTAAACAGTGTACAATACAATTTTTAATATAGTGATTGTGTGCCTGCGCAATTGATCCTACATGCTCCAATAAACATTCATATAAGTTGACCAGACACAATTATATAAGTCGACAAAGGTTCAAACATTTTCATTTTTCAATATATTGTTTATCAAGTTAGGACAAGTTATTGCTTACTTGAGAAGTAGAACTTCTACGAAAATTATGAAATCACACCCTTCAGAATTCCATTGTCACATCTCACCAGCCTGAAATCAAAATTTCACATTAACCATGGCACCAATACAGTCTTAAGCTGTGACATTTACCATTTTAATTAATAAAAGGTTAAAACTTTCAAAAGCCTAAGTTTTATTTCACACGCAACTTCAGCTTAATCTAGATAAATAAAAAACGACTCTTCCATATATTTATCCCAGTTTGAGGAAAATAGAGGTTAAGTTCAATATTAGAACAGATGTGATTAATCCAATCATTTGTTTTCCCATATTCTCTCAATAAATGAGTAAACCTAAACGAACAAGTAGCATTACGAGTAAATATTTCATAAGTTTTTTTTTTTTTTTTTGAAAAGGATATCCATTAAACATTGAAATAGCAAACGGTTACAAGGAGAAAAAACCTCCAACACAATGCCCTCAGAGAGATTTAAGTGCTACGAATGCCAGAGGCACAAGCTACTACAACGTCCAAATCACAAACAAAGGAAAATCGAAAACCCCCCAACCACTGACAGCAGCAGAGAAAACAAAATCTCTACAAGACCAAAGGCCGAGAGGAGCGACTAAGTCCAAATCACAAACAAAGGAAAACACACCCTCCAACCACTTGCAGAAATCTCCAGTAGCAGAGGAACCAAAACCTCTACAGACCAAAGGGCAAGAGAAGGATCCAGGACAAAAGCCTAGAGAAAACCTTACCTTTGAAACAAAGGAAGGACAAGAAACAACAAGCCAAACAGACTCAAAACAAACACAGCCACCGGAAACCAACCGAAGTCAAGGACAACCACTGTGACTTAACAATCCTGATAAACCCGACCTAAGCTAACTACGCAATCAGCATTGAAATGCCCCCACTCAAAAGAGCAGGCTATATCAAGACTTCACAACCAGACTCGTCAAAACCAACAATCAAACACCACCCAAACACAACCCAACACCACAAACACACCAACAGACACCCGATCACCACCACCGTCCGGCAACAACCCACCCAAGGCGCCACCACCGTCCGACACCAGACAAACCAGGACAGACACACCACCAAACCCCCCAACAACCAACGCTAGAAGAAGCCAAAAAAGTCGCTCACCGGCAGAGAACCCCGACAGCTTCGTCCATAGATGCCAGCCACCTGAGAGCCACAATGACACCAGCCGTCGCGCAGCACCAACCGAACCTCGCTTGCCCCTCTCACCGACCAACGCCACACGAAATCAGCCACCAAGAACCTCACCGGATAGAGCCAAACCACCTTCCACAACCGCTCCAGCACACAAACAAACAAAACCAGGCAAAAATAGTCCTTCCCAAGAGTTACCTTATTAATGTGTTGTTATCACTACTCATTGATCCTCCTGCCTAACACACAATTCATAAACTTTATATGTAGAGTAAACCACAACAACTCTATGAATGAGATAAATAGAAGAAATCCATCTCATTTTTTTTTCACAGATTTAGAAACATCATTATGAGAAATTAGATGACAATGTCAATGAAACCTAACATTTCTCAATGTCATGGAACAAAGCTTCTTATCAATGGTAACGAGGACGTAAAAATACAAAAAGGAAAAGAAAATCAAGGTAATGAGATGGCTGAAATAGAAATTAGAACACAACAATTAACAACTATTTTATGTCAAATAACAAAAGAAGAAAGAAAATCAAGATAATCATATCACGGTACTGTAAGTGACTTATAGAACAGAACTATTACAATATGTTATCGACAAATTGAAAAACTAAAAAAAAAAAAAGAGGAAAAGAAATAAAGGTAATGACAATATTGTAAATATGTAATGGAACATGCTGATACTACTAAGAGCGAATGGATGGAGCGGATTGCGCGGTTAGGGTTGTGAAAGAGTGAAGCCTTTGAAATTCGAAGGGAGGGAAAGGAAATGAAGAAAACGAGCGGAAGGAAAGTAGAGTGGAAAGGAGGAAAACAACCGGAGACGGCTTCGACGCAACGATTGGAGTTATAGAAATGGAAGGAGATGGCTGTGGCATGTGTCTCCTTTGGATCGTGGATAGAGATGAAGAGTGGACCAATATCTACAACTTAAGCGGCCCTACAGTTTGGGCCAGACCCAAACAAAAATTTGGGCCAAAATTGAGGCCCTTCGATTTTGGGTCAAACCCAAAAACCAAAAAATGAGGCCCTCTGCAATTTTGGGCTTGAGGCGCGGGCCTCATCCTCCTCGCCTCAGGGCCGGCCCTGTCAGCAACCAGTAAAATTGATCTCGAATGGAAGGATTTTTGTTCAAAGAGTCAGCGAAAAAAAATAAAACCATTGTTTGGTGCACATTCTGTGTCCAAGAATGCATTTTTTTGTTTGATGTGATGGAGAATGTGTAATTGAAAAAGAAGGAAAACATTATAGATATGATGGAAAATATTATTTTATTAAAGAATGTTTGATTGAAAATGAGTAGAAAAATGAGAATGAAAAAATAATGTGACTCAAACAGGGGCGAAGTTTGATTTAAAAGACAGTTGTACTTTTATTTTTAGTTTAAAAATAGATATATTAATAAAATAATGAAAATTAAGAAATTTAGAGTATGTTCTCTTTGTCGTTTTCTGTTTTCAATTTTTCAAAACAGTGAAAATACGTTCTCTTTCCTACGAAAACGCGTTTTTGAAAATAAGTTTAAAATTTACAAAAAAACTTGTCGTTTTGGATGTTTTCAGTTATAACTTGGCCAAAAATTTTGAAACGTGTTTTTGTTGTTTTCAGTTACTATCACCCCTAACCACCACCATTACCACTTGCAAAACACCACCAACCTGCTGTTGCCACCCCAACATCACCCCAACCACCACCACAGCTACAACATCACTCCAACCAACACCACCGTCGTCAAAACCACCACCACCATAAAAACCGCCACTACACAATACACCACCACCACCACACAATCGACAGACCACCAATCACAACTACCACCACACGGTGCAACCACCATCATCATCACCAACCACAATCACAACCACCACAAATTTTTAGTTTTCAACCTTAAGTTCACCCATAAAATCAGTGAGCTGTGGTTGAAATTGGGCTTGACCTATGGTTGGATTATGTGCGCTAGAGGGAGAGAAAGGTGATCCATGTGGTCCATGACCATAGGTTGAACGAACGTTGCCGGAATTACAGATTTCTTCGGACTGTGCGAAACGGGATCGCGACCTCATTTCGATGAGTTGTTGTTTGGACTAAATTCAGGGTTGTTTATGAGTCGCCCAGAGGTAGGCAGTCGATCAGTGGTGGTCTGCGATGAAGACGGTGGTCGGAGGATGGGGTTTCGACAGGTTACAGAGAGAGACGAGAGAGAGAGAGAGAGAGACGAGAAAGAAAATTCAGGGGAGAAAGTAACTGTATTTTGAGATTTTTTATTTTTCAATTTTTTTTTAAAAAAATGGCAAAAAAAAATACGTTTTCAACAATTTCAAAATGAACATTCAAAATTGAAACACAAAGAGAACAACCTCTTAAGTTTTCTCCACTACTCTTGCGACTACCTCAATTTTCATTTCTGGTGAAGATGAGAAAAATGGAAGAAAATTGAAGGTTCATACAAAAGTGAAAAGAGAGTAAAGGGAAGTGAGTTAGTGAGGAAGGAAAGAAAAAAAAAAGAGGGACGAAATAAATAGCGCAAGGTCGAGGAAGCATTGAATGGTAGGAACTAACGATAGATGGGGCAAAGGGAATTAAATAAAAATAAACAAAAAAAATGAGAAATTAAAGTTTTCTCAACCCTCCCACCTCCACCACCTCAGTTTGCTATTTTGTGTAAAGGGCGAGAAAAATAGAGAATAAGGAGGGTTTTATAAAAATGGAATAAAAAGTGGTAAAGGAAAGCCGATTAGAGGAAGGAAGGAAAGAAAGATCGAAATTAGTAGGGGGGAGGGGTTCAAGAATCATGAGGAGGGTGAGAATAGATGACATATGGGACAAAGGAAAATGAATAAAAAAAAAGAAATTAAAAAAAAATAGGAAATTAAAGTTCTCTCTATCCTTTCTGCCGCCACGACTATTTGTCATTTTAGATAATGTGTGATGAAAAATGAAAAATAAAGAAAGTTGTATTTGTAGTCGGCGACTACAATAGTCACCTTATGTTGGCAACCTATGTAGAAGCTTGTTAGTTGATGGATTAATTTTCTTTAATTTAGTTGTCTCAAACAACAAATTAATGCTTCAATAACAGAATGACACATAAAATGACTATTGCACTTGCTGGCTATGAATAACATTATTATAAAAGAAAATATAGTAAAGGGAAGCTAGGTGGTGAGGAAGAAGGAATTATATGGTAAAATTAATAGCACGGTCATGAAATTATGGGGATGGTGAGAAAATGTTGACAAATGAAGTAGACGAGAATTTAAAAATAAATAAATAAATAAAGTTTTCCCCTACCGCCTCAATTTGTCATTTCACATGGGGTGAATGGAATATGTATTTAGAGAAATTATATTACCACCACAAAATTTACTTATTACATCACATTATAACTACAACACAATTAAAATATATGTTCAATAAATACACAACAAATTTACAATTATACTCCTAATTCAATAAAAATTTAAAATTTAAAAAATACAATATTATGATGTACTCATCATCTCATCTTTAAAAACTAACAACTCTTTTATACCATCGGTTTTCCGGGATGTATTTATGCAAAAGTCGTTGCAGAGTACATGCTATGTTTGATGGTTTTAATATTTCTACGTGTAGGCTGTGATCGTGACTATTATTTTTATTGAGTTGGGTGAGGCATGGAGAAATCTTAATCATATCTGGGCCGGGCTAACCCGGTTCCCATGCAATTGGGCTTGCAGGCATGGCGGTGTCTCACTCTTTTTGCATGTTGTATTCCATATCTTAGCCTCACACATTATTATTATTTTTCTAACAATTACAAATTTTGCTTACACTATGATGAAAAAATTAAATGCAATTAACTCAAAAACGGCATTAATTACTACTCGTGGCATCAATTTTAATTGTATATTTATACAATTGATTAAAAATCAATCAACCATGATAAGAAATTATGTAGATGAGAAATAATTGATATAGGATTAGTTAATAATATTAACTCTATGGTTTGATGAAATTTGGGGAAGAAATGATATTGAAGAAAGAAAAAAAAATTAGGTTTATGATTGTGGTGGAACAATAATTATTTCATGTGATAAATATATTAAAACCCATTTGTAATTTTACTCTAGGATGTTTAAGTAAATAAAAAAGTGCTTAAAATTAAGGTGTAATTAACAAAATTCTTAGTGGTAATACACATGTATTTATCCTTAATTATACTTGTCTTGGTTTAAATGTTTATTTGTTGAAAATTTGGAATATAAATATTTTGAATAACTTCATCTCCCATATGGGTTGTTTATAGGAAATTTAAATAATTACACATTGTCACACTTCGAACATTTCCAATCGTGGTGTAGATTGGATGTAAATTGATATTTTCAAACTCACTTTTTGCATTATCATGTACATCCCCATGAATCTAAATCTAAATTATGCTCTAATTGGAAGATCTAAGCCCCTGTTTATCTAACATTTTTCAAAAATCCTTTCATTTCTAAAATTTATTTTCAATCATACATTCTCACAAAAATTTTAAGCGCATTTTACCTATACATTTCCAAAAA
>CAIGRF010273095.1:0-19042 GCA_903798235.1 Fraxinus ornus
TGAAGTGTTTCGAGAGAAATGTTAATTTCTATTATTAGTAAAAAATTGTTACGCACGAAAATGCAAAGGATTATTTTTATGCCAAATCATCTTAATTAGGACATGTTTGAATATAAAGATTGTAAAAAGTGATATTTTTTAAGAATATATAATTAAAAAGTAAAAAATTGTTTTGTTTTCGTATCAAAATTATTTTATTGAAAGAATATATGATTGGAAATGAGTTTAAAGTCCAAACAAGAACTAAATTATTCCTTAAAAGTAACTTTTGCCTTTTAATTTTTTTTGAGCTTGTTACTTATATGTTTACAAAAACGTTTTTAAGCGTAGCCAAACATGACTCAACAACCTATCTCCTTGCCATCCGTTTTTCTCCCAGCATTTAATGATTTCTCTGTACTCAGAACTGTGAACCCCACACACATTTCATCCACCACAACCCGATTCATACTGCCCCCGTTAATGTACACGCGTCAAGAACTCAATCTGACTGTACATTTGGCCTAAGAGGTTGTACGTCGCATATACATGCATTATATATAGAGAGGGAGGGATGGGGCGGGGGGTGTTACAGATGTACGTAAGTGCCATAAATGATGGTGAAATTTTGGAAAATGACAGAATTACAACCATTTCTGCAAGTAGTTTAGAGTATGAAATTAAAGTAAAAGAGAAATTTCTTATCCGTAAAGAGAGAGAAAGTGCGGCATTAATGCAAAGTTCAACTAACTCTCTGGACTTGGTTGAAATAATAGCAAACTTTTGAATCTGCTAGCTCGTAACATTAATAATTCCAACTATAAATGCCAGCCCCAAAGTCTTCTTTACTCAACTTCACCGCCGTATCCTCACACTAAAATCCCCAGCCAACAATTATGTTTTCTCACATTGACAAATTATAGGTTTTTTTTTTGCTAGAAGATCGTGAATTTTGACGCCAATGTGGAATTCGGCGGAGAATTTGGCGGCGCGGTCGGCGTCGTTTAGGGAAGAAGGGGACGACGAGGAGGCGCTACGGTGGGCAGCGCTGGAGAGGCTGCCGACGTACAGCCGTGTACGGCGGGGAATTTTTAAGAACATTGTGGGAGATTCGAAGGAAATTGATGTCGATAAATTACAAATGCAGGAGCATAAAATTATACTCGATCGGTTATTTAAATCCGTTGAAGATGACTGGGAGGAGTTCTTCAGGCGTGTGCGACGTCGTTTTGAGAGGTAATTATATTTAGAGCATGTTTGTCTGTTTGAGTTTGATGCCATTTTTTTAAAAAATACATTTTGGAATAATGATTTAATGGAAAATATGTGGTTAAAAATTAAGAATTTTTTTTTTTTAAATTTTGAGCATAATATTATTTTATTAAAGAATTTGTTGTTGAAAATAAAAGAGAATAATGTATTTTTGAAATAATGTGTATGGAGGGCTTAATTTTTGATTCCATGTTCAGACTCCAATTTTTCAAAAATGCATTACTTTAAAATTTACAATAACAAGTTTTTTCCATAAAATAATTTATTCTTGTTTTTAATTCCTCACGTTCTTTAAAAAATTATTATTCCAAAATTGATTTTATCCCGAAATCTCAATTTAATGAAGTCTACCCGAGCTAGATTGGAATTAGGTTTTTTCTTTTATTTATTTTTTTGGGGGCGTTACGGTCGGGTCTCCGGGTAGGTCTCGAACCTATTCTTTTGTTAACCTTCTAATTTATCCTCTGGTTGATCCAGATTAAAATCTGATTTTAATTCAAGTCAAAGTCAAACATTAATATTAATCATTTTTTTTCATGGGTGCCACAACTTTTCATTCATACATTTCAATTTTTTTTATCACAATCTACTAAAAATTTAATTTTAATCCTTATCAAACACCTTATTAATTTCAATTCCGAGACTTAAACCCTCTAGTAGCCTCTACCTCATCTCAGCCTCCAATCTCTCACGTTGTCCTTGGACAAATAATTGAAATTTCAATGGGCCAAATACATTAACCGAGACATATCAACTACGCTAAGGGCCTAAGGCCCAATACTTAAAAGAGCCCGCAAATTTGGCCCATTTTCTCCTGAGAGGTTTGCAAATCCAGTAACTCTGTACAAAGTTTACATCACAGTACCAAACCGGTCATTCGAACCAGAAGAGATAAAAGGTCGAGGGTCAAAGGTGGAATAGCAGATGAAGAAATACTTAATTAAATAAACACACATTCATATCTGTTGGTAAATTTTTAAAAATAATTCATAATTATTATTTTATTACTTTATTAACTAACTTAATTTTTAAAGTTTTAATATTTAAATATCTTTTTTTATTTAAATAGTAGAAAATTTTGATTCAGTAAATTGTTAAATATGTGAAATTTGCTATCTTAGATTAACTTATGTTCTAACATACTAATATATAATCTAAATGAAATATGGTGTTTTAAAAATATTTTAAAAATAATAATGCATTGAATTAACTTAATGAATATTTTAATATATTAATTCTTCTTCTCTCCCTAGTTCAATATGATTTTAATTGTAGTTTAAACGTAACTTTGGATTTTGAATTGAAGTTTGAAGTTAAGCTAAATTTATTACAGTGCTTGAATTAAGTTGTCGCCAGTTATTAGTTGTGCAAAGACTAGTGAAATTGTTTGGCAATCAATTGTAATATGAAAATTGGCAAAAACTGAGAGTGATCATGATACAGATGTTGTCAAGTATATTTGATGAAATTGTTTTTTAGATCAATCCTGATACACGCACGTGGCTGTTGGACAATTTTTTTGACAGATTGCTGGTTGTCTAGATTTAATTTGGACGTTGGACAAAAAACACTGTTTAACAGGCTAATGCAGTGTTGCCACCTGTACATCTGTACAAGGAGCTTAATTCTTTGCGGATATAGCCTCCATGGTCATTCCATTGCTGAAGTTAGTAAAGACATTGAAAATTGTAGATAAAATTGAATTGAGTAGTGTCGCATATCTGGAACTGATCAGGAGATTTATAGGCTTTTGAGGACCATCGTGATTGCATCCTGTTTGAAAACTATTAGTAAAATCTCGGTGGTAGTGTGGTGTTGTCTCATGACAAAGATATATCTTATCTCAATCTTTCTTATAGGAGTTATCTTCTTCTAATCAGTTGGAACAGCCCTGTTGAAGTGAAAATAGGATCTGTCCTTAGTAGCTATTCTGTGGATTTCTATCTGTAAAGAAAGAATTGATCACCAAGGTTTTCCGAGATTACTTTTATCAAACCAACCGAAATCGACACCACCAAATAACAACTCAATCTCCTACAACTTTCACCCAACTCCGGTTGCTTTTGTATTGCCTACAAAGGACACAAAAATGAGAGGTTATTGCCGCCACACAGCAGCCACAAAGGCAGAAGAAATAGCTGGACAAAGAAGAGAAAAAACCGAAGGCAATAGCACGAAGCAGAGGAAGAGCAGCCGGTAATTTTTCTTCAAGGCAATAACTTGTTTCTCAAAGCAAAGAGGCTGCCCGTATATAATAGTACATTAGGCGTTTAGGTTAAGTAATGGATTAGGCGCAAAAGGAGACAATAGATAACCAATAAGTGGGCCAAATACTAAAAGCCGTCCAAGGAGTGAAGGGTCAGGCCATGAGCAGCTCTAATTGAATTAGGCTACTTCCAATAACCCAAAATAGTTATAGGCTTGGGTCGTTCCATTTAAGGTGTCGATATTTCACTTCAATCATTTGATCAATACTAGCTGAATAACTAATGATTTAACATCATTGTCTGGGGAGTTTATTGGGTATCAATACCCAACACTATCTAGCCAATTGGCCCCACATATGAGAGTTTCGTCTACCAAGGTACTTGAGGGCTCTGGTCTAGTTAATCGGTGAGAAGTCAGCATGCTAGCTTGGGTTCCAGTGGCTTGTCTACATTATCTACTTGTCTACTACATTGGATTAGACCTCTATAGCCATAACATTTTAGTGGTGAGGGAACAGTAGTAGATTTTAGTTAACGGAATTTTGCTTTTGCACAAAAATAATGTGTTTGCTGCAATTTTGTGCAATTTTTTTCCCTATTCGAATCAATTTGTTTTAAGAATAAGCATGTCCTTTGAATAAATTCGTATGACAAGATATAACATTATTTGAAATATCTAGCTGCATGAGCTCAGCTTGAAATATCCAACTACGTAGATGTTTATGCATGATCTAGAATACAAGATTTCTCGTGATTATGTTTTGACTAGTTTATATTGTGACATTGCAGAGTTGATTTGGACTTTCCCAAGATTGAAGTCAGATTTCACCATTTGACAGTTGAATCTTCTGTTCACCTTGGTAGTAGAGCTTTGCCTACAATTCCAAATTTTGTATTCAACATGACTGAGGTACACTAGTAGGTTATGAGTATCCTAATAGTGGCTCGATCGATTGAAATGTTTTTATCATCTGACTTTTCTATTTAATTTTTAAGGCTTTGTTAAGGCAGCTAAGGATATCCTCTAGTCGAAGAAAGCTGAGAATTTTGGATGATATTAGTGGGATAATTCGACCAGGAAGGCATGTAATGATTACATTTTCACATTGTAATATCTGGTTTGTATTAGTTCCAAGTATCTTATTACGTGTTAATTTATCTTGTAGATTAACTTTATTATTGGGTCCTCCAAGCTCTGGAAAAACAACACTGCTGCTTGCCCTTGCTGGACGTCTTAAATCCAATTTGCAGGTAATAAAAATCTTTTAGTCATGTTTTAATTTGGTTATGATAACATAGTCATCCAATTGCATGCTAAATGAAACCTTTTGATTTCCTCCTCCTCAAAATATACACTGAAACCTGGACTTCTTTAAAGATGTCAGGGGAAATAACATATAATGGACATGGTCTGAATGAATTTGTTCCCCAAAGGACATCTGCTTATGTCAGTCAACAAGATTGGCATGTAGCAGAGATGACAGTAAGAGAAACTCTTGACTTTTCTGCACGATGCCAAGGTGTTGGGTTTAAATACGGTAAGCTCAGTTAAACTCGGTGAATGTCATTATAGATTACCTAGAATCGGACCTTAAAACTTGTAACAGATATGCTTCTGGAACTTGCAAGAAGAGAAAAGATTGCTGGGATTAAGCCTGATGAAGATCTTGATATATTCGTGAAGGTAATATTTCTCAGTAGAGCATTTTTTGTTATACCAAGATTTATCCTTTCTCGAGTTGATTTCAATGAATACATTTTAATTTTTCAGGCGTTGGCTCTGGAGGGGAAGGAGATGGGACTTGTTGTGGAGTATATTTTAAAGGTATTTTCGGGATGTTAACCATGGTTGATGAAAGTATAATTGCTGCCATGACACTGGTCTTGCTTGCTTACACTTTCTTACCACTGCACATTTATGATGGCACAATTTCTTGGTCTTACATCTTACTGGAAAGTTTGGAGTTTCTTCCTTATTATTTACTTCTGGATGTTTTGAAGCTTCACCGTGGGACACTGGAACATAACATAACTCTGAAATAAATAGGCTTCGAGAAAGATTTGGCAAATTTATTAAATATTTTTAGATAAGAAACGGTAGAGAAATATGAAACATTATCCAGCATAGACAGTTAGAGGCTTCTGGGGTTTGTTATAAAGTCCTTAAGATCTTGGGTATGACTGTCATTTGAGCCGCTCCATGCTCATCACTTTGATTTGATGTACATTTCCAGAAAATCAAGCCCCTATTTATAGGACCGGTTGCTGACCCCCGCCCCGCTCACCCTAGGCACTTGTCACAGCACCATTGGGCACCTTTTATTTAACCCGTGCATGCGCTCCATTGGCACATGTCTTGGCATGTTTGCATGTGTGCCACTTGGTGCATGCATGTCAAGTGTCACTCGTCAGCAGCTGTGCAGTTGACGACATTTACTCTTTGATTAATCTAATAATTTATTTATAAATTATTTTCAGTTTCTGTGTTGAGTCTCTAGGTTTTAAAACATTTCTACCATATCTCTTCAATGGATTTTTCTACTTATACATAAAAAATGTACGTAATGAATTACATAATATGACGTGGAGGGAAAAGATTGGATGAAAAAGTTGATAGTGTTTTAAACTGGCATATGGTAAAGTGTCATGTGACATTATGTAATCCTTATGTAAATCTTGATGTACATGTTGCATGAAGTCCATTTTACCAACTTTAGACGTGTGAAGTGTGAGTTAACTCTCCAAAGACCCCTTTTATACATGTAAAGTACAAATTTAGATATATGAAATCCTTTTTGGCCTTTATCTTTGGTCCTAACTCCTTAACAAATTTTGGATGGCTTTCCTTGTCTACAACCATTGTGTATGTTTAAAGCACCCATGAGAGGCCAAAGTCTCTCTTGGACATGTAAAGGTCTTCTAAACTTCCTCATTTCTTTACGAAACCCAGACGAACAATCCAAAACTCTATTACACTTGTTAAACTCCTTTAGGTTGATTCTTCCTTTCTTATCTTGTTTTCTCACTCCTTTATTAAGTGGGACCTATTAAGTTCACTACCATATGTTATCATGCGTGACTTGATTGACATAAGCAGATATCCCCTATCATGTTTCGTTACAAGCTTTCTGTTTGTGTAACTTAATAGATATGCATAATTTATTGTAATCTCATGAAAACTCACGTGGAAAACAACTCGTTGTTATAGCTGGCAAATATGACATATGAATCCTTTTCATAGTTTGGCATACTCAATTTAGTTATACTTGTACATTGAGCATGGTTTGCTTATTGTCAGCTATTATGCAGTAATTTGAAATGATAACTAGGCGACTTAGATTCTGAGTGCCATTATGTACTAACATAAAAATCACAAAGATTTTAGGGTTGGACCATTGTGCGGACACACTGGTGGGAGATGAAATGCTTAAAGGAATCTCTGGGGGCCAAAAGAAGCGTCTTACGACAGGTACATGGATTAAAATCAAGCACTTTGGATCATTGAAACGTGAGCTGACTTGGCATATCTATTTGGCAGGTGAATTATTAGTAGGTCCATCAAGAGTGCTATTCATGGACGAAATATCAAATGGTCTGGACAGTTCTACTACCTACCAAATCATTAAGTATCTAAGGCATTCAACCTGTGCACTAGGTGGAACCACAGTGATTTCTTTGCTTCAACCAGCTCCCGAGACTTACGAGCTATTTGATGATATTATTCTCTTGTCTGAGGGTCAGATTGTATACCAGGGCCCCCGTGGAACCGCTCCTGAATTCTTTGCTTATATGGGATTTTATTGTCCAGACCGAAAGAATGTTGCGGATTTCCTTCAAGAAGTAAGCATCAGAAAACCTCTATGGAAAATCTGCTCTTTTGGATTTTAATTTTACTCAAAGTCTGTATCTTGTAGGTTTTATCGGAGAAGGACCAAAAGCAATATTGGGCCATTCCTGATTGCCCACACCAATACATACCAGTAGCGAATTTTGTTGAAGCTTTTCGCTTTTACAGTACCGGGAAGAATTTATATGAGGAGCTAGATACTCCATTTGATAAGCGCTATAATCATCCAGCAGCCTTGTCAACTTCTAAATATGGGGTCAAGAAAATGGAACTTCTCAAAACCAGCTTTGACTGGCAGCTGCTACTTATGAAAAGGAATTCATTTATTTATGTTTTTAAATTTATTCAGGTAGTATCAAAATAAAATTTCGTAAAGAATTCATTTGTAGATAGAGATTCCCTCATATGAAAAATGTTTGAGTGATGTAATTAAGATTCTTGCCAAATAATTATTGATCCATACGCTAATGCATAAGTTCAATGTTTCATTTGTAGCTCCTTTTGGTTGCTCTGATTACCATGACTGTTTTTTTACGGACAACGATGCACCATGACACGATTGATGATGGAGGGCTTTATCTGGGAGATTTATATTTTTCGATGGTGATTATTCTTTTCAATGGCTTTACGGAGGTTTCCATGTTGGTTGCTAAGCTTCCGGTTCTTTACAAGCACAGGGACTTACACTTCTACCCATGTTGGGTTTATACATTACCATCTTGGGCTTTGAGTATTCCAATTTCACTGATTGAGTCTGGTTTTTGGGTGGCAGTTACATACTATGTAGTTGGGTTTGATCCAAATATTACCAGGTGAATTTCAATTTTTAAGTTCCACACAGATAATAATATATTTGACCACAGCAAGATCTGCCTTTAATACATCGAATTGCAGATTTTTTCGACAGTTTTTCCTGTTTTTCTTTCTGCATCAAATGTCTCTAGCTCTTTTTCGCCTGATGGGCTCCTTGGGCCGTAATATGATTGTGTCAAATACTTTTGGATCCTTTGCCATGTTGATAGTGATGGTTCTTGGAGGATACATTATTTCAAGAGGTAAACTTATCGTCTATAGCCGCCTTGTCCAACATAATGGCTGCATTCCCTTGAAAACTCAAATATTGATCTTCTATCTCCTCTGTGACTTTGATACTTTGATAGATCGGATCCCTGCATGGTGGATCTGGGGTTTTTGGATTTCTCCACTGATGTATGCTCAAGATGCTGCTTCTGTGAATGAATTTCTTGGTCATTCTTGGGATAAGGTACATACTTATACTCGAGCATTTGAGCTTAGCTCTTACATATAAGAACTTGATTAATGATTTGGTGGCACCATCAGAAGGAACAAGGTTTAGGAGAGAAGATATATGTGCATTGATATACTTTTGAATGATCACTCTTCTTCATCTGAAAAATGTTTTTTTGAAGTTGGTGGAAAAGAACAAATGCTAAATTAATTGAGATGGTAAGGGGCTTTGTAGTCCATCTGCTTGAAGATATTGACCACTTTCCTTCCAACAACATATATGAATACGATAAGATCAATACTAAAAATCATGCACAGCAGTTCCAAGGGTTTTTCCAGCTGAATTCTATGAAGAATCAATATGTAAAGCTCGTTTCCGAAGGTGGTCATTTTCTTTTTTTCCCTGGAAATGATTAGAGACATATCTTTGTCTAGTTGTATAGAATTAAAAACAATTTTCAGAATACTCAGTGAAAATTAAAGATCTTTTAAAAATTGAGTAGCTTTATAAGGACAATACTCTGTTGTTAACTTGGCAGAACATGTTTTCATACTGAGTACATGATTTTACGTGAGACTAAGAGGCATCTCTTCTGAATAATATTTCATTTTATTTTCATCAAAAAGAATTAGCAACATTTACATGATTTGTCCATGTAGAGAAGTGGAGACAACTCAAATTTATCATTAGGAGAGGCACTGCTTAAGTCACGCAGTCTGTTTCCAGAGAGTTATTGGTACTGGATTGGTATTGGCGCATTAATCGGATATATAATTCTATTCAACATCCTTTTTACCTTCTTCCTTTCCTACCTGAACCGTAAGTGATTCCCTCCTCAAATGACTCCTAATGTCCATTTCAATCCATGAGGCATAAAAATATTCAGGAGAGGAAAACTAATATCTTTTTTTGGTTCCTTTTATTTTCAAATTCTTGAAGCTTTGGTGAACCATCAGGCAGTTGTTTCTAAGGAAAAGCTTCAGGACAAAGACCGGAACCTGAATGGACAACCAGCTATTATGCAGCTAAGAGACTTTTTACAGTATTCAGGCTCATTAGCAAGTAAGACATACATGGTCGGTCTCTTTGTTTGTGCATGGGTGGGGAAGGCATTACCTTTTGTGTGTACAATCTAGTCTTTCTATCTAGGGTCCTTTGATGGATGGAACTTCTTTACTAACAAAATGCTCACTTTTCTTTGTTACTCAGGAAAAAGTTTTAAACAAAAAGGCATGGTGCTTCCTTTTCAACCACTTGCTATGTCATTCAGCAATATAAATTACTATGTGGATGTACCCCTGGTGCGTAAAGCACTCCCATTTCTTCTCAAGCATCATTTGTTCAGTCTGTTTTTCCTTAATTACATTTTATGATCATTATTTCAGGAATTGAAGCAGCAAGGAGTATTAGAGGACAAACTGCAATTATTGAATAATATTACTGGAGCATTCAGACCTGGGGTGCTGACTGCATTGGTTGGAGAAAGTGGTGCTGGAAAAACCACACTCATGGATGTATTAGCTGGCCGAAAAACTGGAGGCTTTATAGAAGGGAGTATCAAAATATCTGGTTTTCCGAAAAAGCAAGAGACTTTTGCTCGAATATCAGGTTACTGTGAGCAAAATGATATTCATTCTCCCTGCTTGACTGTTCTTGAATCTCTTCTGTACTCTGCCTGGCTACGTTTGGCATCTGACATTGATTTGGAAACACAGAAGGTACACTAAAATTCATCTGGTGTTTTTTTCATTCTAGACACGAGGTGACTTTTGAAGGATCATAATTTCAGGCATTTGTTGAGGAGGTAATGGAACTTGTGGAGCTTGTTCCTTTGAGAGGAGCTTTGGTTGGTCTGCCAGGAGTCGATGGACTGTCAACAGAGCAAAGAAAACGTCTCACCATTGCTGTTGAACTGGTAGCCAATCCCTCAATAGTATTTATGGATGAGCCCACATCAGGGCTGGATGCAAGATCTGCAGCCATTGTGATGAGGACTGTGAGGAATATAGTAAATACTGGACGAACAATTGTTTGCACAATCCATCAGCCCAGCATTGACATCTTTGAATCCTTTGATGAGGTTGCTTATTTTCTCAGAAATCTTTGACATCTTTTTAATCACTCAAAGGGTTAATAATTTTTCTTTTGTTACTTCATTGGAATAAATTGTTTTGTAGCTTTAACATCGCCTGATCGTTGTTTCAGCAATTGGACACACAGTCAATCTTTTTCTACTTGTTGGCAATGAACTTTTTGGCATCTTTATTCAAGATTCTTACAAATAACTGATTCTTCAGTTCTCTAATAGTTTCTGGCAATCTCGTCTCATACTGCAGCTTTTACTTATGAAACGGGGAGGAGAGCTCATTTATGCAGGTCCACTTGGTCCCAAGTCTAGCAGCCTAATTGAGTATTTTGAGGTCAGATATTGATTTGCATTTGGAAGATTGAATTATTAAGCAGTCATTGAACGTTCACATTCTTTACGCTTGCTATGTAGGGAGTTGATGGTGTGCCAAGGATCAGACCTGGACATAATCCTGCTACATGGATCCTAGAGGTCACATCATCTGTCGAAGAAGCCCGTCTTGCTGTTGATTTTGCTGAAATTTACAGAAGATCACAACTTTTTCAGTATGCTCTCTTTCATAATACAAACTTTGCCTCTTGAACTAGCTTTTTCATAATTTATTGGTCTTTATGTTTCAGGTATAATAAAGAGTTGGTAGAGAGGCTAAGCAAACCAAGTAGCGATACAAAAGATCTGCATTTTCCCACCAAGTATTCTCAGTCATATTTTGATCAGTTTGTGGCTTGCCTTTGGAAGCAGAACTTATCTTACTGGCGAAACCCGCAATACACTGCAGTTCGATTCTTCTACACATTAATTATATCACTAATGCTGGGAACAATATGCTGGCAATTTGGTTCGAAAAGGTTTACCCATGACGCGATCTTCTATTTGTTTAGATTAGACGCATGGATACTACTTGTCAGAGATAGGGATAACTTAATTACTAATAAAAGATGTCAATAGATAATTGTCATATATTGACATCCTTTCTTTCCATTTAATTACTTAAACCGTCACAAAATGGGGCCTAAGTTTATTTGGTTTCATACATTGTAGGGACACGCAGCAGGACATATTTAATGCTATGGGATCCATGTATGCAGCGGTACTATTCATTGGAATAACCAATGCCACTTCTGTTCAACCAGTTGTTTCTGTTGAAAGATTTGTTTCATACAGAGAAAGAGCTGCAGGAATGTATTCTGCATTACCATTTGCATTTGCTCAGGTGTTGTATCTGGTGCTCTTTTGAAACATTACAGCTCTGTTTATTATATTTAACACACGTTTGGTATGCCGTGTACAACAGGATGTCCACTTGTCCAGTATAATGAGCAGAATTTTAGCTTATTTTCTTAATCACTGTGCAATCTTCCTACCAAAGGTGCCATTAATCTTTTTGCATGGTCAATGATACTAATCTCATGTGGTGCAGGTCGCTATTGAGTTTCCTTATGTATTCATGCAGTCGCTAGTTTACAGCACAATATTCTACTCAATGGCCTCCTTCGAGTGGACTGCTTCGAAATTTATTTGGTACATATTCTTTATGTACTTTAGTATGTTGTATTTCACCTTTTACGGGATGATGACAACTGCTGTGACTCCCAATCATAATGTGGCTGCCATTATTGCTGCCCCTTTCTATATGCTTTGGAATCTCTTCAGCGGATTTATGATACCTTACAAGGTAATAAAATTATCTCCTGCTGTTGTTTCACTTGAAGAATCATGAACAAAGAGAGTATAATTAAGCTCTTCAGAAAGAAAAAAACACATCACATTCTTAGGTATTATAGATTCGACCAAGAACAGTAACTCTTGTTTCTGAAGACCTAATGAAACTGAAGTATCAAGTAATGACAATGCCTTATTTATGTTAGAATTATCTACAATTTTTCTCATTTTCGTTTAATATATATTCATCTCATTCATAGAAATACAAAAACTGCAATTGATGTTTCCTCAGGCAATGTGAATGTTAGAATTATAGGATTACATCGTGATCTTAGTTTCGCAACGCAATCTACATTTTAGTCTAAGTCAATATACCCTTCTCTAACTGGGCATTCCACATGTTTATTCTGTCGTGCAAAAGTTTTGGTAGTTTCATTTTTATCCATTTGGGGAGTAAAATCAAATTTCGTCATCCATAGGTTTCACGAGTATAATGGGCATTCCATATATATACCAGGTCAATCTATATATTTCTACATGTATATAAATGATATTTAGGGGAACCATCTCTTTGTGCACTAGACATGCGGGGTAAAGCCTTGTATACTTCTTCGAAAACGTAGCTCTCAATGAGTGAACTATTACAAATTTGTGTGTTTTGCTGGTATTCTGATTGCTTTTCGGATAATTGTTGTTCTACAAATAGAGATTAGAATTAATCCAGAACATAATCAACATGTATAAGGAAGCTCAAAATAAACTACCAAGTCTTTAACATGCTGAAAGATTATATGCAGCTGATTATTGCTGAAATTGAAAACGCATCATATTCTCAAGCATTACATGCCTTTTTCTGCAATTACAGAGAATCCCTATATGGTGGAGATGGTATTATTGGGCAAACCCTGTAGCCTGGAGTCTGTATGGTCTTGTTGCTTCCCAATATTCTGACAGTGATAAACTTCTGAAGCTCTCAGATGGGATTCATACAGTGTCAACAGAGCTTTTAGTGAAGAATGTTTTCGGATATCGGCATGATTTCATTGGAATTGGGGCTATTATGGTGGTTGGATTTTGCTTGTTATTTGCAGTCATCTTTGCTTATGCAATCAAATCTTTCAACTTCCTGAAGAGATGATTGGTAAGAAGTAAATGGTAGTTGATCCTGGCGTCATAAAGAATTTTTCCGAAATTTTGAATTTTGTGTAAAAATAAAATGTTGTATTGTAGAATTGGATGAAAGAGAGTATACGTGTAATAAGGAGGTGTGACGTGAGGAATTGTATTAGTATGTTGTTTACTTCCATTTATATGGATGAAATGGGGTACGCAAATTGTATGTCATTTTTATGATAATCAAATAGTTGGTCACATACATCAAACATCCCACTCCCACCTCCGATCTCGATCCACCACAAATACTTAGATTACAAATTAACCAAATATTTTCTAGATTGAAAACTAAATCAATCAAACGCATTTAATTAATAATTTCCGTAAAAATAAGTTCTAGACAATTTAATTGATTAGAATTTATTTTGTTTCCAAACAAATTCCATAACAGCAATCAAACGTCGTGCCTTATCAGCAGAAAATCAAATTGCAGTCTGAAACGGTGACTTTCAAGAACAAAAAATGCTTTTAAGAGATTAGACTAGCTATCCACATTACAAACACCACATAATAATAAAGGAATGGACAACGATAGATTTCTTACTAAGATACGAAGGTAACTTACAAAACATAAACTCGTCTACTATCTGAAATCAGAATCCCACTCTATTTACGCAAAAAAAGATACTTGCAAATCAACTGTTTAGGAGCAGGAGCAACAATCTTTCAACAAAAAAACTCGCACTAAAAATATAGATCCGTATCTTCAATCCCATCGCATCGGGCACCATTTAGTGCAAGCAAAAGTATTGTACTATCAGTTTTTACTACTGTATTGATGTTTGATTGTGAACAAAACTAACAAAGGCACGATAGTCAATCCCACCCAGTTGCAACAACAGAACCATAATCATTTCCATAGCTGTTTGAACCTGCATGAAATGAATTGTTGCTGAAACCAGTAACATCAGCACCAACAGGGACGTCGTAAGGAGCAAATTGAGAAGTTTCTATAGCAGAAAAGGGATATACACTCGCTGTAGTACTATTAGCATAATGGCTAGAGAAGTCCCCATTACCACTATTGACATCGCCACTTCTATAATCATAACCAGCAAATTTGTTGCCTACAGAGCGCTTAGATCTACCATTAGCGGACATGAAAGTTGTCTCAGCATATTCCTTTAGCCAAGTTGGGATTTCTTGATTTGCTTCTTTCATCAGTTCAACAAGGTCTTTTGCAAGAGGAGCATTCTTCTCACTGAAAAATGCTGTGGCCAAACCAGATTTCCCAGCACGTCCTGTCCGACCTATCCTGTGAACATAATCATCTATAGCCTTTGGTAAATCAAAATTTATAACATGAGCAACATTAGATACATCCAATCCCCGTGCAGCAACATCTGTCGCCACCAAAATTGGAGTGAGTCCATTTCTGAATGATCTCAATGCCCGTTCTCTCTCCTTCATCCATTAAAAGAAGGCAAAAATGTATCAGGGAACATTTTCAGGGAATTTTTCTGCAAATCAAGCAAGATACTTGTTTGCGTATTAAAGGAACATACGTGCATGCCAACACGCTGAAGGTAAATAACGTGGCTAGTTTATAAAAAGGAATCTAGATTTCACAACATTTCTTTTAAATCAAACTTGTTATAGGCAATATCTAAAAAATAAACAAAAGTAAAGAATAATATTATAAGATTAAAAACAACATTTTCCATTTAGCATGGAAAAGTTAGTACTAAGAGAAGAGACACTCATTTATGTTTACCTAGGAAGCACTGATACGAACGGAAGTGTCGGTTATAACATGACACTGACAAACCGAAACACAATAATTCAAAAAAATACAGATAACATGTCCCAAGACTAAAATAAAGTAATATTAAAGTTTTTTTATTTTATGATTTTATATTATAATAAAGTAAATTAATTTTTGTTATTTCCGGCGTGCTGACAATGTATCCTCCAAAACGTCAGAAATGTATGCCTCGACATGTCGACAACATACCCAAATGTACAAAACAAAAAAGAATAATTTGGACACGCCACCTGACCAATCTAACACATGTCGGTATCATGTCGGTGTCAAAACACGTATTGGCGTCAAAATGCGCATCGGCGATATGTTGGTGTTGTGTCAATGTCCAAACCATGTGTAGGAAACCGACTTACCGGTTCCGTGAGTGTAGGTACATCCTAGAATCTCTCCCAAATAACAAAAATTGGAAAAATATTAAACAAATTTTCCATGCCAGTCAGTTCTATTCAGTTGTGGAGATGGTCTAAGACAGAATATAAATTACATAGAAACTGTATGTACTTGAAGGAAACGTGTTGAATGCAAGCCCAACTAAGTAAAATGTCAACATAGGGCAAACCTTTCAGTTAGACATTCCAAAAATGCCTAATACATCGAGAAACTTATCAAGAGAGACTAAATTACTAACCATCTGAACTTTGTCACCGTGAATGGCAGTAGAGAGAAAACCTTTTCTGCACAGCCAGCGTTCCAGCATATCAGCTCCTTTCTTTGTTTCAACAAAAACAAGGGTCAAAACATCCTGCAAAAATATAATTTCACTAGATCAGCCAACTAGAAACTTAAAGTTCAAGGTTAGAAAAGAGCAGAAATCAGGTGGAAACTACCTTTCCTGTGATCCCATTTGTCTTCTGGGAATGAAGAAGATTCATCAAATGATCTCTTTTGTCCACTTCAGGAACAAATTCAACTCGTTGAACAATGAGATCAGTGCTTGAGCCAACCTTCCCAGCAGCTAGAAATATGTAGTTTGATAGAAAATCCGATGCAAGCCTCTGAAAGAGTGAATGGCAGAAAAATTAATAGAACAATATGACAAACGAAAGCCAAATTTGTTGAAGGCACGGAACTCTTCACTAATTATTCAACACTTCATCCACTAAGACCATCAAGGGAGCTAATATAACATTCAAGCTCTTTTCAAAATGAAATACAGATAACAATTTTATTGCTATTTAATCGTAGGATATAATCAATATATATCATTTGTTGTAAACCGCTATTAGTGAATGGAATGCACAAAACGGGACAAAATATGAAAAGGTCACATTCGATTCAACCATTGTGGAGAGTAAACAATGAAACACAGTAATTCATTTTTCACTAATTAATTAGAAACATGAGAGAACAGGTATTGGCAAACAAACTTGTATTTCAGTAGGAAATGTTGCACTGAAAAGCAATGTTTGCCTTGCACATGGCGGAGGCATCTCCATTTGCTGAACAATCCTTCGAACCTGGGGCTCGAAGCCCATGTCCAACATTCTGTCAGCCTCATCAAGAGCCAAATACTTGACATTCTTCAGTGAAACCCTCTCTCTTTCTATCATATCCACCAAACGGCCAGGGGTAGCAACTAAGATGTCCACACCATTTCCCAGATTGCGTAGCTGTAGAAGCAAAAATAGCAGTTGAAAAGAGTTAGTACAAGAGCCAACCTAGAAAGGCTTGACTGGATTATCTCTAATGGAAATGTCAATTATTTTCAAAAAGTAGAATGCAGAAATGTAAATGATGAGGAATGACAAAGGGAAAGCTTGTCAAAAATATAAAAAGACATTCTTGTTGTTCTTCACAATCCCTGTTGCTGTTACCCAAGATTGTGATTAACTAAGAACAAAACCAAAAAATATTTTTAATGAAAATTTAACTTAAGATCGTGATTGACAAAATGTCATCACAAGATATACAAGTATTACTACTACATGGAAACTACTTCGACAAGAAACCCATGGAGTCATTGTGTCCCGTCTTTGCTATCTAATTTTATCATCTTACTATCAAACAGTCCACTTAAACCATTGTAACTCAACAATTAACATATACACTAATCAGAATTTAGAAAGAGCGGTTAACATAAACCAACAGCCAATAACATGTACTACATAATCATGCAAGTTTCAGATGCATAGAAAAGCCTTCAAACAGGTAATAGCATCAGAAACCAAACCTGCTGGAAAATTGGAGCCCCGCCATAAAAAACCACAACCTTGACTCCAGTTTGATAGGAGAACTTCTTTGCCTCCTCATGTATNATACTCAAAATTGAAGTGAAAAACCAACAGCAGTAAAAGAAATCTTCACATAATAAAGGCTAAAAAGAAAAGACATGCAAATATTTTTGGAGAGGAATGTAACAGTAACTCACATAAAAACCAAACATACAAACCCCACCCCACGCCACCCTTTGCCAAAAAGTATAAACACAAAATACCATTATTCATTACAGTAAATTAAAAAAAAAAAAAAAAAACATGCGAACCCCACAAAAAAAAAGTATGAACTCAAAAAGAAGCAATCACCTGACATGACAGCTCTCTTGTAGGAGCTAGTATGAGAGCCAGTGGACAAGCTATGCCGTGAGCATTACCAACCCTCTTGTACTTCTGATTATCCATAAGGATCCCGCTGATAATGGGAAAGCAAAACGCTGCCGTTTTACCGGACCCAGTCTGGGCGCATGCCATCAAATCCCTCTCGGCCATGGCCACTGGAATGGCGTACCTCTGTATGGGCGTGGGCTTCACGTACTTGCACCTCTTTATGTTGTCAATCAGAACCTGGCTCGAGAAACATATTTCAGAAAACGAAGTCACGGGTGGAGGTATGTTAGTGCCAGACGCCTCCACCGGCGTATCATCGTACGCACTTGCATTCATCTTTGAAGCGGCTTCATCTTCTTGGGTGATCTCTATCTCGTTGAATTTCTGAGAGATATCAAGTGGGAAGTTGTTGGGATTTTCATCGTGGAAATAGCCACCAGGACTGCCACGGCAACGTCCCCGACCGCGCCCGCCATCACCTGCACCTCCACGGCCACGGCCACGGCCACGGTATGAGGTGTTGATCATGATGTTCTCGTCACGGCGGAAAGGCGGTAGATAAGTGGGTTGTTCAGGACGACCCGAACGGTTCAACACGGCTGCTGAATCAGTGAACCACGGTGGCGACATTGTGAAATATCGTAGTAAATGCTACAGTTGGAGTGAAAAGAGGTTTCTGATGAAAAGGGTTTTGAATACAGAGAAAATAACAAAAAGGGACACTGAAAAAGCTACAAATGCAGAGAGAAAAAGGTGTTAAAAGGGGTGGGAAAGGTTCAGATGAAGAACCCTAGAAAAGACGAGAGTGGGATCGTTTTGTACAGAAAAAACAGCCATTACTGGTAGTTGTATTTAGCTTGTAGTTAGGCGTGGATTACTAAGGCATTTTAGAGAGAGAAAGAGGGCTTTATGAATCCCTCCATTAATGGAGTGGAGATTGGAGAAGATCGTTATGGAGAAGATGGAAAGGTGGGAAGAGTGTAAGATCAAAAGACTTTACAATAATGGACCTCATTTTCTGGCGCGTGACTTTTGTACACACACAAAGCATGCTTGGTTATAAGCCCATGTTTGGTTGAGATAAAAGTGTAAATAGCATATTTCATTGTCTTTCTATATATCTCTCTATATATAAAAAGTGTCTATCTCACAGAATTTATTGGTTTAACGGAATAACTAACGGAATATCTTGTTTTAACGGAAAACCCATAACTTTAAGGTCCAACTTGAATTTATTTAAAACCTTGGGGGCTAAA
>CAIGRF010273102.1:0-24942 GCA_903798235.1 Fraxinus ornus
ATTCAAATTTTGCATTTGGAAGTTCGTATATTGTTAACATTTTCATTTGGGATATAGTTTGCTAAATTGGTTTAATATTGTGTTTTTGTTTTTATTGATTTTTCTTCATAATTTGTTTTTTTCAATTTGACGGTTGGAGTTTGGACTTCTAAAAAATAATTTATTTTCGTGATTATTAACCGAATCAAGCCGTTGTCATCCCTAATGCTAAGTGGAATGTGAATTGTTAGTACAAATTTTCTTGATTGAAAGATGGTTTGCCTTGCTCACATCACCATTTGTTGTTATTTCTTTTTCTAATCTACTTATTGCGTAGTTCGATTGAGAAAAGAATGGTATGAGGCCATAGGTTAACAAAGTGAGTGTGTAGGGCATCAAAAGCTTAGGGAAATGTAAAACAAGCTCTTTATGCCATGCCTTCCAGGTAAAGTCTATTGTTTCTTGAGTATAAATTCATCCTCAAACAATCTGAATATATAAACACTGATAGAATTATCTTAACGTAATTTGCAAAGCGTAACAATATGATCAACAGGATCAGAAAATTCATTCGAGCCCACCGACTTAACGATATTTTCTTAAAAAGAACTTGTTGTCTTCAAAGGTGCTCAAGGTGTTCAGCAATCGTTTTCTAGGATAGATCGAGTTTCATCTCCTACGAAAGCAGCACAACAATCTTCAAGAGTTCCAGCAAACACAATGCAGTGTTTTCACTTAACAACACTAGATCCAATAGAATTGAGACCTTTATTCCACTAGTTAGACATTTCATTGATATAGATTCTCTATTCCTAATTGACGTGACACGTAAAATACTAGAAAATCACCAGAACGAGAGAGAGAGAATGAGATTCAAATCAAAGAAAGTTAGCGATAAGAATGCTGTAATTATTCTGGCAGTTGGGCAAGCTATTTATAGACTCGTTCTTGACCACTCAATCACCCTTCAAGCCTTTTCAGAGCATTCACCATTGTTCAGACAGCATCCAAGCTCGAACACACAACATTGTATAGTATGAAACACTACATCTGTTACATTCGTTAACATACGTTTGTTACATCGATTAACTAACAATCCAGACCAAAAAATTACTTGAAAATAAGCCAACCAAAATTAATTTTATTAAGTACCCAATAATTTGATTAATTACAATTTGACCAAAAAAATTTAAATAAATTTTGTCCAAAAAACTAATATAGTACAAGGACGTACCCGAACACAAAACAATCCAAATTGGACTCAGATACGAACATGTGCTCGTGCTCCTGCTGCGCCGAGCCGAATGGCCAAACGGCGATAGCTGTGCGCACATGTGAGCTGAGGATCAAACCCAATAAGATATAGGTCTTCCTCCTTCCAAAGACTATTGGTACCCTTTGGGGCCTAAACCCAATTCACAAACTTTCACTATATAAACCACATCAAAGTTTCCTAACTTTCCTATATGGGAAAAGTGTTAAGTAATTTTCAATAAATCAAATTCTTCACTAGTTTATAGTTTCAAGTTGGTTGCTGTGACATCTAATATTTCATTCAATTCTAAATGATTTTTGATAAATAAATATATCACTTTAATCATCTTGAGGAGTAAACGTGAATATGTTTGGTCCTGTTAAAATCGAAGTACGGATCTCACTCAAATTGGAGCTCAAAGTTGACCCAATTCACTAGTTAATAAACGTTTCTAACAATCTCCCACATGAATGAAATATATCAACATTTTCCAAACAACATCTGATATGTTTTTCAAAGTACAAATGAAGAAACTTGCATCTGGACAAGTAGCCAAAGACTTCGAACGTTACTTAGTAAAATCATCATATTTACTTGGCCAATTAGTTGTAAGATGTTTTCAACAATCATTTGTTCGTGTAAACCTAGACGATAGAAGTCACACAGTTCCCTTCGAACACAATTGGTTCTTACGTTTGTATCTATTTTTGCTTTGGACACCTTCTAGTTCAAGAGTGTTTTTTTTCTTTTCAGAGAATTTATCTTCACATTAATCTCTTAGAAACGACCCCTTTTCACCCACATAAGTGATCTCCATAAAGAATATTCTTCTATACTCCACTTGAACGAATCAAGATATAGAAATCATTAAAAGAGTAACTTAACCTATTTTACAGTAATTAGGCACTAGCTCATCATAAGAATTGGTAGGAATAAGAAATCTCCTAGTGTGTACTAAGTTTTTCACAGAACAGTTGTCCCATTGAACTTAGATATTGGGATCTCCAATCAATTAGGTTGGGTTATCATGAGGGAGACTCTTGATTATTTTATCGGTTTTAACCCCATCTCCTTCGATGAAATTTTGACTTTCTATCTCGTCAAACCTTTAGTTATCGGATCTGTGATATTCTCTTTTTATTTCACATAACCTATAGAGATAATACCAACAGAGAGCAATTGTCTAACGATATTATGTCTACGATGTATATGTCAAGATTTACCGTTATACATAGCATTCTGTGTACTTCTAGTTGCTAATTGACTATCGCAATGGATGCATATAGCAGGCATAGGTTTTATCTAACATGGAATATCTTCTAGAAAATTTCGTAACAATTCGGCTTCTTCCCCAGCTTTGTCTGACGCAATGAATTCCGATTCCATCGTTGATTTAGCTATACATGTCTGTTTTGAAGATTTTCATAACACTGCAGCGCCTCCAAGTGTNTATCTAATATCCAATTTGCATCGCGGTATCCTTCAATATATTCATTCAGATCTTTGGGGACGGGCTAGGGTACCATCAAAGGAGGCCATTATTACTTGTTGACAATGATTTATGATTTCTTCAAAAAGGTATGGGTATTCTACTGGAAGCAGAAGAGTGATATGTTTGGGAACTTTAAGGAGTGGAAAACATTAGTAGAAAAGAAGATTGAAAAGTAGGTGAAATGTCTATGCACATATAATGGATTAGAGTTTTGTTCAAATGAATTCAATAGCTTCTGTAGGGCTAAAGGCATCTTGAAACGCTTGACAGTACCTGAAACTCCTCAACAGAATGGTGTAGAAGAACAGATGAATAGAACTTTAATGAAAAATGTTCGTTGTATGCTTTCAAATTCTAGGTTGCCCAAAACTTTTTGGGCTGAAGCTGCTACTACAGCTTAGTTTCTAATTAATCACTTACCCTCAGCTGCCATTGATAAAAAGACACCATAACAAGTTCCTGCTTATACTCATGTGGATAATGTGAAATTGGAGCATATGTCTAAAAAGTGTATCTTTTTTTTGTATAAAGTAGGTTTAAAGGGGTATAAATTGTGGTGTTCTGAGATAAGAAAGGTGGTTGTTTGTAGGAATGTAGTATTTGATGAACTTGTTGTGGTTTTTGGTTCACCTCTTAGGGATTCTCATAAAACTAAAGAGCAGAATCATTCAACTCAAGTGGAGTTGGAAATTAGTTCAGAGGAACAATAAAAGGTTGCAAAACAATCTACTACAGATCAATCCAATTCGACAGAAGTATGGGGAAGAATATTTAGTATCTTATCCATTGAGTGTGGCTGAAGATATTAATTCCATCGAGAAGCCTATTATATATTCATAGGCAAACAGTTGCAGTGATTCTAGTAGATGGATGATTGTTATGCAGGAGGAGGTGGAGTCATCGAGCAAAAATAACACTTGAGACTTGATAAAATCACCTAGAGGTAAAAAGGTTGTTCACTGCAAATGGGTGTTCAAAAGAAAGGAAGGCACATCAGGGATTAAAAATGCTAGATCCAAGACTAGATTGGTGGCAAAGGGCCACAGTCAGATTTTAGGTGTTTACTTTACAGATGTGTTCTCACATGTTGTGAAGCATAGTTTCATCCAGGCTTTACTTGGAGTGGTGGCAAAGAATGACTTGAAGTTTGACTAGATGCATGTCAAGATAACATTCTTACATGGAGAACTTGAGAAAAGCATCTACATGCAACAACTAGAGGGGTTCACAGTCTCTGGTAAAGAAGACCGTGTGTGCTTGTTGAAAAAGTCATTGTATAGACTAAAGCAGTCATCGAGGCAGCGCTATAAGAGGTTTGATTCATTCATGACTACTCACGGCTTCTTCGAATGTAATTATAATAGTTGTGTGTAGTTCAAAAAGGAAGATTGTGAATCGACTACATATTTGTTATTATATGTTGATGATATGCTCATAACAGCCAAAGATAAAACAGATGTTAGAAAAGTGAAGTTTCAACTTAGCAATGCGTTTGATACGAAGGATTTGGGTGCCACAAAGAAGATTCTTGGTAAGGAAATCTTGAGGGATAGAAGCTAGTGCAATTAGCAGATACATGACAAATCATGACAAGGAACATTGGAAAGCAACTCGGTGGATCTTCACATACTTGGGGGTTCTTCTAATGCTTGTTTACATTTTCGTAAAAACTCAGATGGAGTGTGGATTCAGATTATGTAGGGGATCTTGATAAGATGAGATCACTTACAGAGTATATGTTTATCCTTAGAGGCGGTGCTATCAGTTAGAAAGCTACTTTGTAGAATACAGTAGCTTTGTCTACAACACAAGCAAAATACATGGTCATTACAGAGGCATGTAAGGAGGTTATATGGCTGAAAGGGCTGATTGGTGAAATCAGTGAAGACTTACAGATGTCTACAGTATTCTGTGATAGTCGGAGTGTAATTTTCTTGACTAAGGATCATATGTTTCACGAGACGACTAAGCACTATGATATATCATTTTGTGCATGATTTGATTGCTCGTGATGATATTGTAGTGAGCAATGTTGATACCAAAGATAATCCTGCTGAGACGATGACAAAACCACTTCACATTGCTAAGTTTGAACATTGCTTGAACTTAGTGGGTATTTGTCATTGATTTAGTCCATTGGGGCTTGTTTGAAATATGAGAAGTGGTGTTTATTGTCGGAGTCGTGACTTGGAATTACTTGTGTTGAAATTTGGTTCAAAGCTGAGATTTGTTGTGGTTTGACCCAAATTCTAATGGGTATTGAAGTCTAAATTGGAGTGGTTTTGAAGAGATCAAAATTATGGACCAGAGAAAAAATTCGTCGCATTTTCGCTAGCTTGGCTCTAGTTGGACACTTGAGCAAGCTCGGTAGAAAATAACCTGAGACTTGGTTACTCGCCTGGCGTTGCCCAGTCGCTCAAGCAACAAGCTTACCCGGGCCAGGCCCGTTTTTCTTTTTGACGGGATTTTTGACTCATATTCTTCGGCAACTTTTCTCTCTCTATATATATATATATATATATATATATATATATATATATGACACGACTTGTAAATAAATTAACACAACACAATAAAGAGAGATACATACAACATCTTGAGAGCTTTAGATTTCAATTGAGTGCATTGAGATCTTGTAAACACAATTGCTATTGATTATAGTTTATTTCTCCTCATCTGCCCTTGGTTTTAACCTGTATTGGGTTTCCACGTAAATCTTGATACTTATTTTTCTTCTTATTTATTTCATTATCGTCATTACCTTTCAATTCAAATTCATAACAATTGGTATCGAAGCAATTCTGGTACCTTGTTTGTTCCGTAACACTTGTTAACCAGAAGACTTGCAATATTTTTCCCCAAAATAGAATTGTAAAGTTTTTTTGTTTTTTAATCTTCAAATTTATAAGGCGAGGGAATTGGATTCTTCAAACACAAATATCGTTCAAAAGCTAAGAAGATTAGAAAACACTCATATGGACACAAGATGTGAATGTGATTGCATGAATTACTTGGACCTGTTCTTAACAATAATCTCAAATCGGGGTTGATAGAATTATGTGTGAATGAAGAGATGGAGAAACTAGAGATTGATTCTAAGAAATTTGAACAACCTTGAGATCCAAGACGCGCTAAAGAATCTGATACTTAGTTTGCTTCTTGATAAATATGTGATATATCAATAAATATAACATGAGAAAGCTCTAGAATATCCTCCCAAATTAGCCGAACAGACCAAGGTATGGTAACATGATGATGAAACCAATGAACCACCGTATTAGGATATGTTTCTATAGCAATCCTCTATATGTCAAGGACATAACACATTTGAAGGTCTATCTTAATAGCTGATATCAGTGTTAGTACCAACCCTAAGAGAATGATAGAACCCAAAAATTACCTTCCCCTGGCAATCCCGAAGCAATCCACCTCAACTAGCTAGCCTTGGATTTCCAGCACTAGAACCATCAATATTTAGTTTATAAAAACCATGTTGTGGAGGGAACCATTTTACAAGAAATGGAGCTTTGACTCGTATTGGCACCATAAAGAAATAGACAATTTATTTGGTTTTAGTATACCATTCAATTTGTGTAGCCAAGGCTTTACTTTAGCACAAATTCTGAACAAGTTCACAGCCTCATCCTTAATTCTTATAGAATTTATGGCCAACAAAAGCTCCTAGGAAAGAAGTGATAGGATTGGTTAATAATCACTATGATATTGTAATATATACTGCAAGATTATCTCAAATAATGTTGGAGACCACCTATTAAGACTGTTAGCATTCAATTATCATCCTTTTGATTCTTAATACACCATAAATTATTAGAGCCACCAGCAACACAATAAAAATCCAAAAAAGGAGAAAAAATAGATAAATCCATTACAGTTGACTCGGCCTAATAATTCACTTCTAAATCCATTACACATCCACAAAAGGACCGAATCATTCACTTCTAAAGGCTTGTCCTATAATTTGTAAAATTAAAAATACATTAGTATAAATTGAGTATAAAATTTTGATGATTCATATAAGTATGAATCAAAATTACAAATGTTACTATTTTCTTCGTTCCGCATATATGGATCATAGTAAGACCTAATATAAACCAAAGTAAGAATAAAGAAATATATTAACATAGACATGAAATAATCAAATAATAGTATTGGGGTAATTTTGTTTTACAGACTTTGAATTCCCGGCTCGACAACATGACAGGCAAACAAATGTCAACTTTCCAAATGATCGTGTTGATCTTTTTTTAACTCCGTAACCTTCTTGTTTCCCATATTGTTTATAATACCCAAAAGGTAGTCTAATGATTCAAAAGTCATTCCAACCTCAGGTGCTTGAATAATCTCTTCACTAACCAATTTCTTATTTGACTCGGGTTCATCCACATATTCTTCATCGCTTTTATCACTTTTATCCAAGGTATTGCTTTCTTCAATGGACATCTCACTCACTTTATAATCTATGAAAAGATAAACATAAAATAATGACTAAAACCACATACAGTAGTAATTGATGACTAATCTATTAATTAGAAACAATAATTAATCCACCATATGGAATTGAAAATTCAGAATGGGTTGTAGACCACATTACAGTGGGAGCAAAAGATATTGCAATTTAAAAGCTTCAGAATATGGAATTAAACTGTTTACAATATTGCAATTTAAAGGCTTCTAAGAGTGCATACCAGTGGATTTATCATCAATAAGGAGATTACCCATATCAAAATGAGTACGGCGGTGGAGAAGGTGGTGCTGTCGTCGGTAATGCAACCGGAAACCCAAGCATCGTCTTTAATAACTTTTGCCGTCGTCGGAGTACGATGGTCGCGAAGGTGAGATAGAGAAACTGAGATGATAATGAAGCCTTCAAAAGTTATCAGAGAAGAAGAGGCTTCGGTGGTGCAATCGTCGGAGTGCAGTGATGGAGAAAGTGAGAGAGAGGAACTGAGATGATAATGAAAATTCATTCTTTAATGGTTTAGGAAGATGAAAGGTTTGGACTTTTTTTTAGGAAAACACGTGAAGTCCATTTTGGGTTTAAAAAAAAAAAATTGCCACGTAGGCTGCTGATTGTGCAGCCATACAGACTGTGTTTCAGCCCCACTGGGGCTGAATAGCAATTCTCTTTATTTATATATACGTCATTACCAAATCAAGACGGTGAAGCTATATGCAACTCACTAAAGTAAAGCGAATTCCTAATATTATGGTAATACTAGATCTATACATATCTTTGCGCATGCGAATATCATATTAACCATAAGAAATGAACAACATAGAGGAAAAAAAAAAGATAAAAAGATGACAAGGAATAATATATTATGCACATAAACCGTTATGCATGGAAATTGAAAAACTAGAGAAGATGACAGTGAATTCTATATTTAATCATCAATCAATACACTATTTTATACAATATTTAAGCATCTAGGAAAGTTCTAGAATTGAGCTGCTAGCAAAGACTAACTAATTGTCCTAGTTGGCTAACAATATATGATTCCATTCTTAAAAATAAGGAAGTGTAGTGCACATCATTCTTCCGTTTCTAGTAGCTGGTGGATTTTAACACCCTCCTTCAAGGTGGAGTATGATCAAGCACTCCTAGCTTGTCTTTGAGTAACTGAAATCTGGAATTTGACATAGGTTTAGTCAACAAGTCAGCTGTTTGGTCTGAAGAAAGGATGTAGTGTATTTTCAGCTGATCATCGAGCACCTTGTCCCTTACAAAATGAGCATCTAACTCAATGTGTTTTGTACGAGCATGGTATACAGGATTAGAAGCTAACGCACTTGCACTTAGACTATCACACCAGATAACTGGAATTTGTTGCTGAGATATTCCCAATTCTTCCAGTAGAGACTGGATCCAAGTTACTTCTGCTGCACAATGAGCTAAGGCTCTATATTCAGCTTCTGTGCTGGACCTAGCGACCACATGCTACTTCTTAGAACACCATGACACCAAGTTGTCTCCAATATACACGCAATACCCAGCAGTAGACCATCTATCATCAGGACAAGAGGCCCAATTAGAGTTAGCAAAGGCAGTGATATGAAGACTGTCATTCTTCTGTATAGTTAGTCCATGATTTAAGGTGCCTTTTAGGTATCTAAATACCCTCTTAAGTACCTTCCAATGGGAGTCAGATGGTGCCTGAAGAAACTGACTTAGTCCATTAAGAGAGTAGGTTAAGTCTGGTATAGTGTGAGCAAGGTATTGGAGACTACCTATCGCACTTCGATACAGAGTAGGATACTTCATTTCTTGTCCTTCATTTTTAGAAACTGGTTTCCCTACAGCCATAGGTGTTAGGCTAGGCTTTAAGTTTTCATAACCAAACTTCTTCAGTAATTCCATTACATATCTGGTTTGCTTCATATATAGCCCAGCTGAATCTCTCTGAACTTCAATTCCCAGAAATTTGCTTAGCTTTCCTAGGTCTTTAAGTGCAAAGGTGAAGTTCAATTTGTCAATAAACTCCTGTAGCTGTTGGTTGTTATTGCCTGTTATCATCCACATAAATCAAAGCAAATATTATATCAGTCCCTTTTGCCAAGAAAAATAATGAATTGTATGCCTTAGACTGCTTGAAATTCCACTATAACAAGGTGTGCTTCAGCTTATCATGCCAAGCTCTTGGGGCTTGCCTTAAGCCATATAAGGCCTTATTTAGCTTTCATATGTAGCTAGGGTGCTTCTTATCAATAAAACCCTGATGTTGATCCATATAAACCACCTCACTCAAGCTGCCGTTTAGAAAGGCATTGTTTATATCTACTTGTCTGATTTCCCAGTCCCTTGATACAGCAATTGTTAGAATGATCTTCAAGGTTGAAGCCTTAACAACAGCTAAAGGTTTTACTAAAATCGACTCCTGGAGTTTGCAGAAAACCCTTAGCAACAAGTTTGGCCTTATGCCTTATCACTTTCCCATTTGAGTCATATTTTAGTTTGAAAACCCACTTATTGCCAATGATTTTCATTCCTGCTTCAGATGGTACTAATGTCCAAGTCTTATTTTCCATGAGAGCATTGTATTCCTCCTGTATAGAACCTTTCCAATGGCTGCTTGACAGTACTTCATCAACATTCACTGGTTCAGTTCCTGCCAGTTCATCGACTGCTTGACTCGTATAGATTTTTGGCTTGAAGATACCACCTTACTTCTGGTAATCATTTGATGTCCATCATTATGAAATATGATAGGTTCTGGTAAATTTATTTCTCCTGTTGCAATTTGAGTATTACTTTTAGTTGGCTGGGATTCTGATGTTTCATTACTTGCCATTGCTTGCTGATTCAGCTCATCACCCTGATATTCCAACATCACATCTCCCCAAACCTCTGTTCCTATTTCTCCATCAGTGAAGTCTGCTGTAGGGTCACCTTCAGGCTGTATTGTAGAGCCAGCAGTTGCATTTTGAGGTATAGTATTATAGCTGGGATCAATGAAGGGAAGATAGCTCATTGTGACATCACAAGTTTGGAATTGAACTTGTTTATTTAGAAAGCCTAATTTGAATGGAAAATCTTGCTCATTAAAGATAACATGCCTAGAAATGTAAACTCTACCACTTGAACTTAGACACTTATAACCCTTGTGAGAATCACCATAGCCAAGATACACACACTTTTAGGAGTGAAAATTGAATTTGTGTTTCTGATAGGGCCTAAGACATGGGAAGCAGGCACAACCAAACATTTTAAGCTGTGTAAAATCGAAGCTTTTGTTGAACAAGGTTTGATATGGTGAACTTTGATGAAGAACAGAGGTAGGCTAGCTGCCATAAAAGACTCCCACCAATAGTATAGAGGTATTTGAGCTTGAGCTAAGAGGGTCAACCCAGTTCCAGTGATATGCCCGTGCTTACGTTCAGCTCTACCATTGTGAACAGAGGTGTAAGGACAGGAGTGCCTAAGTTCAATGCCAGATTCCATTGCCATTTTGCTGAAATTCCTGAATTCACCACCCCAATTAGATTGGCGTGATTTAATTTTCCTGTCTAGTTTATTTTCTACAAGGTTTTTGCAGTGAACAAAGATGGTTTTTGCAGTCCTTGCAGCAGGGTCCTCTTCGTTTGGAGGTCCTTCACAACACAATAGTTAGGATAAAATTCCATAAAATACTGTTATCATTAGTGAGTTGAGAGACACTGACTAAATTTCTCTTAATTGAGGGAGCATGCAATAGTCTGTTTAAGTTTAGTGATTCATTTGTTATAGTGCAGATCTTTCCCTTTCCAATGTGTGCAATGTGAAGCATATCTCCATTACCAACAAGTAATCTTTCTTTTCCTTCATATTTTTTCAAAATATTCATGTTGCCTTTATCAGTTGTTACGTGATTACTTGCACCAGAATCCACAAACCATGCTGGATCCTCAAAGGTTCTAGGTGTAGCTACATATGCTGATGGTGCTGAGTTGAAGTTCTGTTGCCCAGTGTTAATTGGTTTGCTTCCCATATATCTTTCATCATACATGTTATAACACCAGCTTGTAGAGTGCTTGCTTAAACCACAAATTTGGCACGGACCTCTACCTTCATTTTGCTTGCCGCTTACAGCTCTACCTCTACCTCTACCTCTTGTTCTACCTCTGAAGATTTGTGATCTCCAACTGTTAGTGTCTCTATAACTTCTTCCAAATCCTGGACCAGCTCGATGAGCCAACTGAACACTTGAGTGGGTTAACATTGAGTGATGTAAAACTGTTCCTCACTTGATTTAGATGTTCAAGTCTACTCTCGAAGGTCATAAGTACCGAGGACAGCTCATACCATGATATAGTTTCTCTGCTATTTATCTGAACCACAATGGGTGTGTATTCCTCATCCAAACCTGATAGAACTTGTATAATTAGGTCACTTTGATCAATGATTTTCCCTACTATTTCCAAATTATCAGCCAATTGTTTAATGGTAGTCAAATATTGATCCATTGTCATGGATCCTTTCCTGGTTCTTTGCAGTTCACGTGTGAGAAACATAACTCGCGATTTGTTTAGTATGCCAAAACTCTCCTCCACTGCTACCCAGAGCTTGTTCGAGCTGTTGCAACCCATAGCCTTCATTGCTATCTCTGGCGTCATGGATGAGTATAGCCAGCCCGTGAGGAGTTGATCAGCTGAAATCCACTTAACATACTCAAGATTTTGAGTCATCTGAACTGCTTCTCCCTTACCAACAGTTGTTTGAGTAGCTAGGAACTCTGGTGGACACTCCTTTGTCCCCAGTAGGTATCCTTCAAGGTTATGCCCCTTGATTATAGGCATTATCATATGTTTCCATAATAGGAAGTTGTTCCTGTCAAGCTTGATTGCAGGTGTTTCAGTAATATTCATTCCTAGAGACAGATTCTGGCCAACAGCTCCCTGTGTAGTTGCTTGAGTTGTGTTGAATACAGACTGATTTTCGGATACATTGTTAGCCATTTTTGGCTCTGATACCAAATTGAAAAACTAGAGAAGATGATAGTGAATTCTATATTTAATCATCAATCAATACACGGTTTTATACAAGATTTAAGCATCTAGGAAAGTTCTAGAATTGAGCTGCCAGCAAGGACTAACTAACTGTCCTAGTTGGCTAACAATATATGATTCCATTCCTAAAAATAAGGAAGTGTAGTGCACACATTCTTCCATTTCTAGTAGCTGGTGGATTTTAACTATGGAGAGCTTATAAGTTTCTTTTTTTGGGCGAGTTCTATTAATTTATGTATTATGTTCGACAAACAGTAATACATTTGACAATTCTAATACAACTACACAATAAACTATCCCTCTTAATATGAGATGGAAAAGTTATTAAATATAAAGTTCTATAATACTTCAATTAATAAAAGGATCTGCTACGCAAAAGGACATGTACAATATGCAGAAACAAGGGATTTATTTTCTACTCAAAACACAAAAAATACACTTGTAGTTCCAAATAACGAATTTAAGCAGGAATATATTTTTTCTTTGAAATTTCATCGGGATTGCAAATAACTTTGTACTATTACTGACAATTTTCATTATAATAATAGTTGACAATCTATCGATGTGATCATATCCAACTCTTTCATTATGTTTTGTTCTTTGAATTTTCCTCAAATGAACGAATAGTCACTTATAAGGCATCTTCATTGAGATTATAAACAATTGTGTATTACTACTGACAACTCTTTCGTTATAATCATAGTTGACAATCTATCATTATGATAATATCCCACTTCAGCCGCATTCCTAATAACAATTCTTCATCGCACAATATTTTATAAACAAATTACAATCTGTGAGTTTACAAACTGAAATTTGTTATGGTGGTGATTCCATCAAGGGGATTCTTACAGAAATTAAACTGAAAATGCAAAAAGTTAATGATTGCAGCGTGAACAAATTCAGAAAAAAAACGAGAAATATTAGCTTCTAATTAGAAAAAATATGGAAAATAGATTGAAATTGCAGAGTTAACTTTTTATCTGGGAACCTAAAAGGGATGATTCCGATGCACCCATGGATTAAAGGAAAAATGCTCCACTGATCACTCAACCACTGCATGTTCTTGTAGTTTTAAACTACATAACAACAAAATCAAATAAAATTTATCAATCTAAAATCATCTATTAATGAGAATTATGATTTGTTTGAGCCTATAATGCATTTTGAAACATTAGGTGGAGAATGTGTACCAATCCTAAGATGCTTTTCATTCAATATTTCAGTATAATATTTTAGATGTATATTCTATTATTATCCTTGAAGAATAAACAATCTAAATCAATAGTCTAGAAGAATATTGCAGCATTATTTGAAAATGAATGCTTTATTTGAATTATTTTGTTTCTTCTGAAGAAGCGCAAATTCACATAATAAAAATAATATTGTATTGTTATTTTTGGTAAAGTATAATATTTGTATGCATTATAATCTAGACAAATTTTGTGTCAATGTTCTTGATAAAACATGACTTTATTTAAACAATATTATATAGAAATATTGCATTAATACTCCTGAAGAAAGTATAAATTTTATACATCTCAAACTTCTAAAGAATGTTTTGTAAGCTTCCTAAATAATCAATATTCTAAAAGAATATTGGATTGATACTCATTATAAAATGTGACTCCATGTGCTATGGAATAGTTGTATTGTTATTATTATTCGAAATCAATAGTGCGAAAATTCGTAAAATCTAGATAACATGCACAGTTTTGATCAAAATGTCGATATATTAACGATTCGTGTGATCATCCTGAAATTTGGATAGCAAGTTCATAACCCATCTTTCTTCAAATCTAATGGTTATGATTAAAATTTGACGATGAATTCATGAAAAATCTGTACGTGAACAACAATCAAATTCTTTAAAGTGCTTGTTTAGTACAAAAATTGCATATTGTCTCAATTACACAAATTGAATAATTACATCAAATAATTATACTAGTGCACGTATCCGCCTAATTTAGGTTGTTTGAGCTCCAAAAAAAAATCATTTTTTTTCAAAATCATTTTCAACCATATATTTTCAAATAAAATAATATAACACGTAAATCGAAAAAAATTCTTAATTTTTAATCATACATTCTCAAAAATTACTATTCAAAAATCCATTTTTGTCTAGAAACGGGGCTTAAACAAGGGCATATATTATAATCATTACATGTGCATATTCATTTTAGTATTCGATTTGCATGTTATAATTGATTACAACATAAAATATATTATGTATAAATATTTAATTGATATGTTTAATTTGTTGTTGCTCCCAAATAAGCACAATGTTATACTATTTTGAAAGAATATTACTTGTCACTAAAGAATATGACATTGCAATTTCAATATTTTAGAATAATATTGACATATTGTTCTTGAAGAAGCACAACTTAATCTTGAAGAAAAATATTATTTTGTTATTTTTGCCTAATATTAAACGAGGATTTGATTTGTGGGGATGTACTCAAAAAAGATTTTGATAGATTTTAAAATATTATAAATTTTGTGCAAATGAATAGATTTACACAAATTCCATAAGAATGTTATCAAATATGGTGAAATTTCAAAAAATTTGGTCATATGTATTTTAATCTTGAAATCCATCAAAATCTTTTAAAATTCCATTATTAATGAAATCTTTATAAATTCACTACTTATTGAGGGTACCTAAATTTTAAAGAATTTTATTGAATTTTATTAAAATCTCAATTGGAGACACCTAAATTTTAATAAATTTCATTAAATCCATTAAAATTTCAATTGAAGACACATAATTTATTTATTTATTTTTTATTTTATTTTATTTTATTTATTTTTTTTGAGAATCCTTCACAATCTCAATTGAATACACTCTCATTGATGTTTTATGAGAATTTTGTGAAATCTAAAAGTCAATATTATGTGATATGGAGTGACAAACTTACTATTGATGTAGTTTATACTCCAATAAATAAAGAGAAACCTACAAAGTTTTGTTTCTTAATTGGTACAATATACTAATATTAGTACAATTAAAATAAGGATTGTATTGATCCAAAAGTTCAATAATTCTAATATTTTATTGTGGCATGTCCAGTTATACTATAACTGGACCAATAATGATGCAAATTGAGAATTAAAATGAATTTTTAATGAATAATAAGGAGATTCTTCAATCAAACAAATTCACATATAATGCTTGTTCTCTATATTATAAATTGGTCATTGATCATCGCTAGCTAATGTTGGGATTAAGTCCTTAACATTTTGAAAATTAATTAGGGTAATATATGGAGTCTCGTTTGACTGTCTAAGTATTATTTGCATCTAGTAGATATAATACATTTACTAGATGATTGAATAATGTTCGCAATCTGAAATTTACGAGATTACTTACTCAAAATTATATTATGAGCATTGTTTTTATATTATACAATTAAAACGGTGTGTCTTTTTAATACTAGTCAAACTTAAATTTCAATATTTTTATAAGTGTTAGTTAGGATGGTATAAATAGTTTAACACTATTGTTTGCTAAATGCCTTCGAGTAAGTTCTTAATCATTACCATTGAGAACAAATTAATTCTTATTTTTATTTAGAGAATGATATAATGCAGCATGCCAACATCATAGTTCTTCTTGGTGTATGGACAAAGTCTAATTTTTTCATCTAATTTTTTTGATAGTGCAGTATATATACAATTGATCCACCACAATTCACTAAGATGAAAAGTAAAGAATGCTGAGAATAAAATTGTAGTTTAACCCTTATACAATATCTCAAGCCTTAACACATCGTATATTATAACATTGTTTGTTAATTTTCAATTTGACTGAATGATTTTCTTAGCACTAGGGAAAGAAAATAAGAAACTAAAAATAATATATATAATGCATTATTATATTATATAGATCCTTGCAAGGATAATTCGAATCAAAAGGTCAAAAGATAATTCATTTAGATGGATTCACTAATCAAAGGGATCAACGATATCTCACACACTAAATTTAAATGCTCCAACTCGAATTGATGTCCTAGAAGTAAAATTCATTAACATTATATCCGATATATCTACTGCACACCTGAAGCATAAATACGTTCGATTCTAAGAAAAAGTCTTTAAATGAAAATGGAGCATATAGGAAGAAGGTTCCGTTTAGGAGACGTATATTCTTGGAGAACATATAAATGTAACTAATTATAAAATTTCAGAAGAGGTTCAAGTATTATAAATTTTGAAAGTAGAGATCTCTCATTAAGTTATATTATTATGGAAAAGAAAAAGTTATCGGCAAAACTTTTGTACACGATGTAATGCTTCATATTATAAAAGACAAGGATATCGAAATAAATTCATCAATTCATATTAATTGAAGAAATGATTAGCCAAATAAATAGGTGCAATCCTACCAAAATTGAATTTACTAGAGAAACCTAAAATTTTTGTGTCTATGATCCGAATACCTAAAGGTGTATAATTATGCAAAATGAAAATAGAAAAAATAAAGTCGTAATATGTAATGTAGGACTCTTAGAAAATAGGAAATTGCGCTAAGACTAATATAAATAAATAAATTATCATATGGTGGATGCAGTTACAGGTCTATCTTATTACTTTGATAATGCACGAAATTTGATATGCATATGATAAATATGATTATAACCAACTTATCTTATATGATTTTAATACTATTCTTGAATGATTTTATGCCTGGAGTATATAATGTAAGTGATATCATCATGAGAGTGAGTAAATACGTGTTGCACTCTTTTTCTCTGGACAATAATTTGTCTTATTGATTTTTGTGACAAAGTTTTTAATGAGACAACTTTAGTAGCATACTCAAAATAATAATGTATTCATTTTCCTTTATCAATATCTTTCCCACAAGATTTTCATAATAATATTTTAACGAGGTATATTCTTTGGATGGTGATGTGACGTCTCAAATTCTTGGAACTCGAAGCGGTAAAAAAAATCTTAGTTTGAGCTCTTTAGCGTTAACCAAAATAATTGTAAATAAGAAAAATTTTGGAGTTTGAATATAAAAAAATAATGGGGGATATTTGTCAATGTAGATTTAGACAATTATGGTGTAGATTGATTCTGGAAAAACTTCTTGACGAAATTCAGCAAATACCGGACAGTAGCGGATAGAAAAATATGTTTGACCTAACGTCAACTAAAATTTATGAAATTATTAATAGAAACTATAAAATTCATATACATACAACATAAAAAAAAAAAAAAAATTGGGGTCTCGACGACAAAACAAACATTTAAATATCTTTAAAAGTGTCATCTAAGTGTTCATAAAAGATTTACATAACTAGAATTTTTTACTAAAAAGTTAAAGAGCATTTCAAATCGTCAAGCACTTACCACTAGGCCAAACCACTTCCATGCCTCGAATTAACCTATAAAATTTAGTAGGGATGAGTACCACAAGTAATACTCATTAGGAAATACTTTCAAGTACCAAAAATCATCTATTTATACCTTATTTGAACCACCAAATGATACTTCCATTTTCTCATGAGTAACACAATAACACGTTTAATGCAAGTCGAAAATAAATAATTTTTACTTCACTTACAAAAGTTCCGAAAACACCCACACCTTAAATGCTTGGATCATGTATCATAAATAATCTCTTCATCTCTTATTTTGAACACCAAAGGGTGCTTCCATTCTCTCATGAGTAACACAATAACACGTTAAATGCAAATCGAAAAAAAATAATTTTTACTTCACTTACAAAAGTGCCGAAAACACCCTACCTTAAATGATTGGAGTTTGAGTACCCTTTTGTGTCCAACTTGTAACAAAATGCAATGTGATCCTATGGTCCTTCAGATAAATATTTAGATTCCAATGTGTTGGATAAATGGTGAGTGGAGTTTATGTGTTTAGAATTGAACGTCCTACTGATTTTTGAAAGAAATAATGTCTTCAATTGAATGATAATGGACTTTTTCTAGTAGTTGAACAGATAGGAGGTAAAATATAAGTGGGGTGAGGAGTGCACTTAGTGGGTAGTATGACTAAATAGGATCTTAAAATGCTGAAAATTGGAGCCAAACGTAGAATAAAAATATTATGTTTTAAGAGTTGTTTGGTATACACAATAAATATATCAAATCTCGATTTTCAAATGGTGGATACAATTAGAATTTACATTTGATTAATAACATGCATTTGAAAAAAACTTGTGATTTCCAAAATAAAAAGGGACGGTTTTAGGCGGTTGGCAAAAGTGGAAGTTAAAATGGTAAGTTAAGTGGTATGTTCATGGCACAAGTTAGTAGGTGATAGAATTATATGGAGTGCATTTAGTAGAGAAACAAGTCAGATTGAGGGCTGAGGAAAATAAAATCAAAATACGTGGCTATAAAAAGAAGTCTTTTGAAGGACAAAAAAAAAAAAAAAATCATGTTTAAGGGCTATTTAACATATACAATAAAGGGATCAAATTTTAAATTTTTATGGACTTTAATATACGTAGAAATTAATATAAAATATTTCATCACAAATAACGTAACTAAATCAAAATAAAAAATTATCGATTAAAAGAGTCTTTGACACCTTACAAAATTTTAAGACACGTGCACGCAATTTTACTATCGTGACCAAAAATAATTAATTTGGAGTCTTAGGAAGTGTCAAAGTGACAAAGTAGTGTATCTCAAATCATTTTCGAGTTTCACAAGAACATTTATTTTAAAACGAAACACAAGATTTTTCTTGTTCGCTACAAGTGATGTCCACAACCTAAAAGACATTTATCCACAAAACAATATTCTTATATGTTATAAACAATGTTGTAAAAATCGGACTGGACCGGCCGGTTCAATCGGAAAAACCGTGAACCGGCCTCTAATTCGGTCCAATACTTCTACATTAACCGGAAAACAAAAAACCGGCTCATAAACCGTCAACCCGACCGATTTAACCACGAACCGGAAAATCGGCAGCGATTTTTCCGATTAATTTGGTTAATATAATTTTTATTTTTACAAAAAAAAATAAAAAAATTGACTATCTTGATGGGCCACCTATTGCAATAGAAGACTCAAATAACTTTTTTATACAAATGATATTCCTTTGGCTCCTTTTTAAAGTTTTAGTAATCTTCCAATGTGGAATACTAGTTCCTTTTCAAAGGAGACTCTTCTTCCAATGTTGTAAGTATCTTCCAATGAGGGATACTAGCCAATTCTAAGTGTTTAATAGTTTGCTTCATCATTTTCAACTAAAAATCATAACTCCCAACAAGATCATAATCACAAACAATTTTAATTTGAACAAAGCAAATTATTTTGAACATATTAATTGTTAGTTTTTGAGGTTATAAAATAAATTACCATAATAAATCTAACTAACAAGCATGGATATATTTTCTTTTAATTAGTAAACTAAAATTAAAAAAGCTATTATGGTTATGATATTTTATTGTTTATTTGTGTATTTATTTATTTATTTTGTCATCCGGTTCGATACCGGTTCGACCCATTCACCCTCGACCCTCTTCCTTTTCCAGATAAGTGTGGGGGTCGATTTTTAAATTATTGGTTATAAATTATATATGACTCCCGAGAAGATCAACAACGCAATCTATTTTTCAACAGATCATCATGCTAACTAAAGACAAAAGATTGAAAAGTATCATCTATGAAGAGGATGTTTTTTGAAGACTATACAAGACAAAATGAGACACACTTCACTAGAAATTGTGATATTGAAGACTATACAAGACAATATGATACTTTGCTTCTTAATAAAATGCACACAAGTCTATTGACTTTTCTATTTTATTCTCTTTTTCTCTCTATTTTATAGCATGTGAAACTTTGTTTAAAAATGGACATTGGAAGCGCTTTGAAAACAACGAAGTACGAAATTATAAACTTGTATTCCAAAAGGACATATTGAATGTAGCAATTTAAATTATTTTTTTGGCAATATATCTCGATAAATTATTCTTTTAAAATATCCATCAAATTCTATATTTAAGTTCTCAGAGTGAAACAACATAATGTAGAATATAACTCCATAGTTACTAATTAGCCATCTAAACTAAGTTCCAAAATAAATCACAGCAATTTTTTAGATATGAAGAATTAAGCACAAAGTAAACAGATTTTTGAAGTCACGAATGTTTCACCCAACAATTAGTTGTGTGACCTTTAAGTCCCTTCATCATTCCAACATATCTAAGTGTGGAGGACCTCAGCTATATTTAGCTCCCTAGACCCGTTTGCAGACACAATTTGCCCAACTTCGATCACACTTTGTAAATATTTTCTTCGGTTATAATAATTTATTTCAATTGTAAAATAACCTTGCTATTTGTAAAGTTTTAATATGGTTCCTCGTCATTTAAACATATACGCCTGTGACTTAGGTTTTCGTTACTTAAGCTATTATAAGGAGCATAAGGTATTCGAAAGTTTTATCAAGCTCAATGGTGTTCGTCCCTACACCAAAAATTGTAATTTTTTGCTTTCATCAATTAATGAACAATTTATTTTCAATACATTCAAATTCTCCATTGTAAAGCTTTCTTTAAATTGTAATCAAATTATCTTTCGTCTCATAACAATCGAGAAAAAGGCGAAAGGTAGTTTAATGGAGCATACTATTGCCGTACGGTGTCACTTTTGGTATTAAGAAGAAAGGTGCCTTGTGAAAGTTGGCATCAGAGCTTCGGCTTACGTCCCTTGATAAAAAACAAAAAAAAAGTTATGGATCTGAATGCATCACACACCACTGATGTAGGTAAGCCTCATAAAAAGAATACTAAGTAATGCGTAGATAGCTTGATGGGCAAACTGCTAGGTTATGCTATGCCATTGAGATCTTTGCGGAAAAGGTTGGGTGGCTGAAATGGAGATCCATGAATTACACATCCAACTGGATGAATCCGAGCAGCTTGCGCAGTGATGACTAATGTTGTGGCAATAATTCCTAATCTGCATGAAGAAATGGAAACGTTAGGAGTTCAGTTGCGAATATTCCAACGTGCGGCTGTCAATGGGCAAGCTCCCACGCAAAAGTATGCACCCAGGCTTAGAATCTCGAAACCAAGCACCTATGGAGGGACATGCGATGCAAAGGAAGTTGAGAACTTCCTGTTTGACATCGAACATACTTTTTTGCGGCTACCATTTAAGATGGAGCAAGAAAGGTGATAACAGCTACCATGTATCTAGGTGGAGATGCAAAATTATGGTGGTGGACAAAATATACCAATATTCAAGCCAACAGGTACAAATAGATTGTTGGAATATTCTCAAGGAGGCAATGAGAATACATATTTTCCCCAAAACGTGGAATATCAAGCACTAGGGAAACTCAAACATACGGGCTCCATCATCAAGTACGTGAAAGTCATCTCTGAGCATATGCTGAAGATTCAAGATGTCGGAAAAGGATAAATTCTTCACGTTCATGGAAGCGTTGAAACCATGGACAAGCATGAAACTTCAAAGATAAGAGGTAGATGATCTGAATGCGGTAATGGGAGCCATCGAATGTTAAATAGACTATCAACCTAAACCGAGAAAAGATTGATCACAAGGGAATAGTCAATCTAGTGAAGAAGGAAACAAACCTTTCAAGACCGACTAGAATTCAATCCAGTTTTGAGTTTGAACCAACAATTAATGAATCAAGCAACCAAACAAAAGCGAAGTTTGAATGACCTCTTGATTACACAACACGTGATCCGTACTGGGTGTTGAACATCACAAGAATCCTCTTGATAAGTTCAGAATGTTCTAAGGAGAACAAAGTTTGAAAACCACAATAGCCTCTCGAATGTATCTCAATAATAAATTTGTCAAAAGGTCCATACAATGAATAATGATGAAGTATTTAGAGGAAAATAAAAAAACCTAGTTGAAACCGGAAATAACTTGCTATGATTACAAAATATCCCAATAAAATAGAATTCTAGTGAAATAAGAAAAATTCGCGGAAAATGAAATTTTTGCCTTCAGTTTGTACCATGCGACCGCATGGTACATTTGGTTGCGGTCACATGGAAACCAGAAATCGGCCCTCTTGATTCTCTGTTGGTTGCTGTGTGGCCGCATGAGGAATCCTTCCTTGCAGTCACATGGTAGTCCGGCTGACCTGCTTCCGTTTTGGCTTCTAACGCATTGATCCACTTGGTTTCCGACTTCGACCCCAACATGAAACTTGCCTCTTTTCCGTGTAGATCATGAAGTCGTCCATCGTTGCTTGCATAAGCAATCCCATCGCTTGATTTACCCCCTTTTTTCCTCTATCGCGTAATCGGCCCTCCTTCGATAATCAACGGGTCTCGTCCTGGGCTCGATTTCGTCGGGCTCAACTCCTGGATCATATCAATTAGGCACGAGTCATGCTGCTAAATTGTATTATATTACTTGATTCCTCTTGAGAAGCCACAATTCTATTAATTAGATTTCGACATTGGCAAGGTCTTCTTTCTTTTCTCTCGTAGCTATGTCCTCAACATGTGAGCTTGAATGTTAGCTTTTAATCGACATCTTTTATTGGTGAAAGATAATTAAGACAATTTTAAACCTATTTCAATCAGAAAGTGATAGAGAATTTGTATATTTATGGTTTTGTTCTGTGAAGTGCCAAAAAATTATGATTTTTACACATATATCTATTGTTTAGTGATAGAATATTGGTATTTTTATATTTTGCTCAGTGATACTACCAAAATATTTGGGAATTATATTTCTTCCCTTATATTTAATAGGGTATTTTTCTTGGAATTTTATAATTTTAAACTTGTGTGATGTTAGATGAACTTGAATTTTAGATTTTGATTTTCTCGTAAAAGTAGGAGCCTGAAACCGAATACATGCGAAGAGGGAGCATGTGATAGTATAATCTCTTGTTTTTGGTCAGATGACTTGATTGTTCAAGTGTCCTAATATCTTGTGCCCAACTAGGAACCCTAAGGTGCTCCATGGAAAGAGTTTGACAATTGTGTCAAAAGGCGTAAACAATGCTTCTATCAAATAAAGCTCCAATGTCATGTTTAGTGTTTCTTGAATTTAAGCTTGTGTAATAGATTTAACAGATTTGAGCATAAATAGGTAATCTTTTTATTATGTACACTTCCTACTTTGACATTACTATTTGAAAACTGGCATCTCTTTGTTTCTTTTTATTTCATTTCAATCAATCTCTTTTTTTATCTTGTTATGATCAAATTGCTTAATCTCCAACCTATTATTTTGACAAGGCCAACTCTTTACCTTTTAGTTTTGTAGCATCTTGACAATTTTTATCCATTTTTTTGTTAGAATAAAATGTCATCCACAATATTAGGTTATTTACATATTGCTTATTACTATTACCATTTTGCAAGTATGTTAGTTGTTGGAGCTCTAATGAAGAAACAGATTGTGGTCGTGTGTTCGAGTTTGGTAGGCGTTTGTTGAAATTGTATAATTATAATATAAAATGTGACCGAATGATTAAATTTGTTATTTATTTATATAATATTAATATGTATTTTATATGTTCATTTTATTGGATTTTTATTTATTGTGGTAGNTCATTTTATTGGATTTTTATTTATTGTGGTAGTGCGTAACATGGCTATATCAACGTCGTCTCCAACGAGAACATTTAGGTTTATTTTGGATGATAGTCATGCAAGCGATTGTGATAATTTTTATTAGGCGCCGTGAACGACTCTCCCTAGGTCTCCTCATACAAATTGGGATTCTGAACGAGAAATGATACTCACACGAATTTTTGGTACGAGTGATACAACATGTCTTGATCTACTTAGGATGAAAATAGGTCTGTTTCAAAGACTATGTGCTTGCGAACTTATGGATTGGTTGATAGTAAATATGTTCGAATTGAGGAACAAGTGGCTATATTTCTTAGTACCGTTGGGCATGACCAACGTAATCAAGCTAGACATTTCACTTTCTTTTGATCTGGTCAAACTATGAGTTTTTACTTTCATAGGGTATTACACTCATGTCTTAGACTGTATAGAGATGTTGGGATTAATGATACTATTCATAACTCGCCATATGAGAAGGAAAATGTGAAGCCATGGTACTCCTTTTTTCAGGATAGGGGATTGTAGTTATTTCATTATATATCTTAGAAGTTCAATATTATAATATTTTGAAAAGTATTCTTTCTAAAGGATGCTGTAGGGGCACTAAATGAGTACACATATTGCTACGAATGTCCCCTTAGAGGAGCAAGCTAGGTATCGTAATAGAAAGGAAGTGATTTCTCAAAAACATTTAGTAGCTTGCACATTTGATATGAAGTTTACATATGTGCTTGCTAGTTGGGAGGGATCCGCACATGATGGTCGATTGTTATGGTGTGAAATATTACACCAAGGACATAACCTAACAATTTCTTTTGGTGAGTTGTATCACTACTTTGAAAATATTTCTTTCTCGTACTAGTTATAATAATTAAATAAGGACTATGTAATGGCAACTCTGTAATAGGTAAATATTATCTTGTCGACCTCAGCTTCCCATTGGTTCCGGGATTTCTTGCACCATAGCGTAGAACTCGCACTACAACAAAAATAGCTTTTTACGGCATATGTTTACGGCGTGCAATTGACGCATGCCGTAAAAAATGACTTTTTACGGCATGCAAAAAAAGAGTGCCGTAAATGATCAATTGCATAAAGTATTTACGGCGTACATTCTTTGCAAGCCGTAAAAAGTCGCTTTTTACG
>CAIGRF010273102.1:25943-38074 GCA_903798235.1 Fraxinus ornus
ATTGGTTTACTTAAAAAAAGATTTGCATATTTGAGACATCAACCCTATCACGATATTGACACACAAGCAATGATAGTCCTTGCTTGTTCTGTCATCCACAACTTCTTAAAGATTGATGCCATAGAAGATGTTTGTGAGGAGGACTTCGATATTAGCGATGATGAGGTAAACCCTACACATGTTGATGTACCTGAAAATGACGTTCCAAATGCTCACATATCTTTCACAGCTCAGGAAACATGGTCTAATAAGAGGAATACAATTGTTGATTTAATGTGGGCTGATTATTTTCCCAATCAATACGCGGGAGTTGATTTTGATTGAATCTATTTTTTTAATTATTATTTATTTATGTTCTTATATAATGGACATAAACTCGATATAATTTCATATTTAGTTATTGCTTAAATTGAAGACGTATTAATATATTAGATGAAATTTTCTCAAGTCCTTATGTAATAGTTGACATAAGGTTACTAGATTTTTATATGTTGTAATTGGAATTTCTGTTGATGGAAACAAATTGTTGGCGTATATTTTTTACATGCTATTATTTAATGGTTGACCATAAACTTTTAATATTGCAATAGAAATTTCATGGCACATAATCGACAAAACTCCACTGCGCCTTTTCAAGTTCCTAGACCAACCACCCATTTAGATGTAGAGGAAATAAGCTCAACCCAAGTGGATACTAATTTTAGGACCCGTCATGTACGTTGGAGTGATGCAATGGATGGTTGTATGATAAATGCACTATTCCATCAGCTGCTGACTAGTCACAAAGGAGTGATAATGGCTTTTCATCATATCACGTGTCCAAAGCAATTGAGAGTGTGTACAATGGATGTGGAGTCGTGGTGTCAAATAAGAATGTAAGGGCACGATTGAAGACTCTAAAAAAATATGTTGAAGTTCGTCAGTTGTTAAATATGAGTGGTTTTGAGTTGGATCCTGACACTGGATGTGTTGCAGCAGATGCATCTGGGAGGAGTTTCTAAAAGTATAATATTTCACCGACAATGATATTATTAGTCATTACATTTTAACAGCATAGTTTCTTTTGGACATTGACTACAAATATAACATAGCCCCCTCTTTATTTTGTAAGGAAAACCAGAATTCGAAAAGTGGATGACCAAACTTTGTCCTCGTCTTGATGATTGGAGGATATCTTTGGAAATGATTCTGCTACAGGAAATCGCGCTGTAACCGACAATGACAATTTCTCCCCCATTCATGGTATGTAAAAGATCGTAAATAATAAATATATACTATTCATATTATATAAAAAGATTCTAACCAATTAGTTTTTATTATATTTCAGATGAAAATGTGAATGAAGTTGACGATCAAAATGAGGATATAGATCGAAGCCCACTCTACGCTCCAAAGCGTAATGTCGAAGGAGGAACCAACAAAATCCGACGTCGACGTACCCAATCCCATGATGAGAGCCTCATTTTCCTTTCGAGCATTGCCGAATCATCTTAAAGAATTTTTAATGCTATGGAGCTAAACAACATCAATTGGCAATTGGTTCTAGAAAAATTACAAGGCATGAACATAAACAAGCGTGACATACTGCAAATCATGAAAGTATTTGAGTCAGGCTATAGTATTTATGAGACTGATAAAGATTTCATGTGTGATTTTGTATATGCGAAGTTTGGTCGTGATCCACCTCCGCTACTTTAGGATTGCGTACTTGGATAATTCAACAACCATGCGTAAAAGTGCGATATCTATGTTGGTTTAAATTACTACTTTCTAACCATAGAGATTCATTGAACCTATTAGTTTATGGCCTTTTTTTGGGAGGCAAATGTTTGTAGATTGTTTAAAACTCAATTTAGTTGGCGGATTGATGGTGAAGCATTGTTGTAAATGGTTTTAAAGTTATAATAATGGATTCTCTTTATATTTTGCATGTTGGATTTTTTATTAGAGTATACATTATTGATGTATGTTTTGTATTACACATGCAAGTTGCTACCATAATACACTGTTTAAAATGCAAATGAAGGGGATACTTGTTTTTTTTTTTAACTTATAAATGGTTTGTACATAATGCTTTTGTTATTTTCAATTATTTTAAAATGTTTTACTTCTAAAAAAATCAATTGGTTAGTAAATGTTGAATACATATATGATAAAAGTTGATGACATTCAATTGGTTAGTAAATTTATCCGGGTTTGTTTCTTTTGATTGAACAATTTTCATGGAAAAAGACAATTTCCATGAAAAAAGTGACAATTTCCATGGAAAGTAGTTGCTATCAAACAACAAATGTTGAAAAAAATGACTATTTAAATGGAAAATAATGTCTATCAAACACATAAAGATGAAAGTAAAATATTTTCTAAGTGAAAAATTAAGTATATCAAACACCTAAAGATGAAAGTAAAATATTTAATTAACAATTTTCATGTAAATAATTTCTAGGAAATTCAATTGAATAAAAAATGTTTTCTTTCCATGCAAATTTTATACTTGCAATCAAACGCACCCTTAGTGCTTAAGATGTATGGTTTTGCTTAATTTTCCCTTCAAACAAAAGTTGAAGCCTATTGGGCCACAAGCCCATTGACAGATGGGCTAACTGGATTAAGCATAGCGCATTAATTGGGTCGCCTATAAACGAGAGAGAAAACGTATGCAGTAAGGAGGAAATATGATGCAAATTTATATCGTTTCTACTTTCTAATTTAGGGTCTGTTTTTTGAGCCCAATTTTTGGTATATAATGCATTTTGAAATGGTAGATTGATGGGAAAATGTGTTATTAAAAAATAAGAAAAAGAATTTGAATTTGGGTGTAATATTATTTTATTGAAAAATGTGTGGTTGAAAAAATGTATTTTGAAAAAAATGAGGATCAAACAAGAACTTAATTATGATGTTCTAATTTTGTCGAATCAAAGAAAATGATGAAATCAGAATCATGTAATTTTATTTTTTTTTCAAATTCAGTTGTACTCTTTGTTGAAATATATTCGGCGAGCATCGTCCAATACTAATGAAGCGGAAGCCATATGCGAAGAAGTATCAAAAGGCTCACGCCAAGTAAGACGAACATATCTCCGTTCAGGATGGCATAGAACTACTATCAAAATGCAAGGAAAATGCTTAACGCATGACTTCAAGGCTAATATGTGATGTACCCGTTAACAAAACGAAACAGCATAATCAATTATGATTTGGCCAATAAAAGGCTGCAAGTTGTTACCTCTCCAAAAATAATGAAATTACACTAAATCTGAAATCTATAAATACCCTTCATCTGAGAGAAGAAAATTATGCAATTCAAATATTCTATCTTAAATAGTTATTTTCCCTCTTGCTCTAAGTTTGAGCATTGAAATTAGTGAGTTTAAAAGAAGAAAATCATAATTAGGTGAGAGAAATTATTGATTCGATTTTTAACATCAACGCTCTTGAAATGCTTATGACCGTTCATTTTTGAATAATTAGACCAAAATTTCTTTCATCCTTCATGCCATATATTATAGTTAGAGATTGATTTTAGGGATAATTGCAGCAGCAGTCTCATACCTTTGAAAAATTAGCACCCGAAGTCCAAAATTATGGATATCGTGAATTCCACCGTTAGTGGACCTAGAAGATGGAATAATAGGATATTTTGACCATTTTAAACATGGCCATTTTCAACGTTTAGAATTAAAAAAAAAAAAAAAAAATCTCCATCCACGACCCACCTACTTCATCATCTTCACTCACCTCAAGTCAACCCACTCCTACCCACCTCCAAATAAACTGAAAACCCTGAAATAACACCTACACCCGTGTCACCGTCGGCCACCTCAACCAATCTTAACACCTCTACAACAAATAATAGATAGAAAAATTGAAACAAAGCATAAAAATAGCATGTTTGAGCTAATTCTATAGTGAAAAAATTCTATGTCCGAAAACTAACCACAAACAAGTTAACCCTTTCCCAATTGAGGTATATCAAGAATATTTGAGAAAAAATGGTCAGAGAGAGGCAAGATCGAAAATGGTTGTTGTTATTGTTCTCATTTGAATGAAGATTTTGTGACTGATTAGCAGCAAAAATCTATCTCTTACAAATGGGTTCTTCTTCTTCTTCACTAAATGGATCTGAACTTTCATAGGACAACATGGCTTCTTCTCAGGTATAATTCGTATCCTCGTCACCTCTAGTTGTGCTTTGAAGAGGAATAAAAGTCGCCAGAATCGATAGGGGCGGAACAAGAAAATAACATTAGGATAGACTGAAATTTAAAAAGTTTTGAATGAACTCGCACCATAAGAGGCTAAACTCATGACAAAGAGTGTACGACACTCAATGAAATAATAGAAGTCTAGATGTACCACTCAATTTTTTTATATTTTCTTACCACATAGAAAATGAACGTATTGGTTAAAAAATATAAATTAACCAAATCATGATAGAAATAAGCAAATGATACATATCCACTAATAAAAAAATAAGAAATTATTTAATAAATACTATTCTAAAAAACTTTGACGATAAGTTTTTCCAAACAATTGAAAGCTTTGGTCGAATCATGCAATCAAAATACATCACTATATATTATTGTATCAAAATATTGTTTGGTGTTGACGTCATTCTTCTATATCACTTCTTTTCATAATAACTGAAGAATTACATCCAAAGTGAGAAAAATCGATTATGAATATATATATATATATATATACACATAGAATTAAAATTTTAATTACTTTTAAGCTTAGCAAAACATATAGTGTCTCTAACTATTAAAATAAGTAATTATTTTTATTATCAATTATAAAATTTACTTAATTATCATAAGTAAATTTAGTCAAACATGCATTAAATAAAATGCTTAAATCGGCAATAAAATATTCATATTTCCTGAATATCGTGAAAAGAGTATTTAATAATTGTAGTCNTTAAAATAAGTAATTATTTTTATTATCAATTATAAAATTTACTTAATTATCATAAGTAAATTTAGTCAAACATGCATTAAATAAAATGCTTAAATCGGCAATAAAATATTCATATTTCCTGAATATCGTGAAAAGAGTATTTAATAATTGTAGTCTATTTAACAAAATTTGAATAAATGAGAATTGAACTTGGGATATAATTCAAAGTAGAGCTAGGCTAACTCAAATATTTGGGTCAAAATTGAACAATTTATTCTAAATTTTTCATATCGGTTGGGGGCAGGACTAGGCTAGCCCCCACTGCCTCTTCCAAGGGGTGGACCGTGGACGTGGGTTGGGTCGGGTCGGTCGATTTTTTACCCAACCTAAATTTAACCCAATATGATCGGTTTCATCAAAAACTTCAGAAATTTTTCTCGTAACTCCATATTAAGAATGTGGCCAATAACTTTGAGTATACTTCAGAAATTTTAAGGTACAAAAATTAACAATTTATATTGGGAAACGTAAAGAAATTTGAGCCAGAGAAATACAATCTTCCACACCTCGGATCAGCTCTTGTATCTGCGGATTCAAACAAAAAAAGTACGGATTTCACTAAGTAAATAAATTAGAATAATTATAAGAATAAACATATAGACCAGACCAAAAACATATACAACCAAAGGAACCCATTTCAATAAATGATTGAAAATTAAGTATATGAACCATAATAGGAGTATCGGTAAGCACAGCCCTTCTTGCAAGCATTAATTCTATTATGTAACTCCACGAGCTAAAGATTCTGTCTTTCACGGGTGTAATTTAGAAAATTCAGAGCAACAAAAATTGTAACTTGGAGCCCGTTTGGTAGAGATTAAAATTGAAAAACTAGTCGTTATTGTTAACTTTTATTAGACGAGTGGGACCAATAACGACTATATTTTCAATTTTAATTGGATTTTAATCGGTACCGAACGAGCTGATTTGGTGAGAAAATAAGAGAGGTGGCGGCGAGTAAAGTTGGACTAAGAGAGAGAGAGATTATTAGGTTAGGGTTGTGTAATTGTGTTTTGTAACTTGTTTGTCCTACGACTTTTGCCTTTTGGAATGGAGTTGCGTCTTCTTTTTTTTAAACTAAGTGGATCAAGCTGGGTTGGGTTTGGTTAAATCGGCTTTCTTGGATTAACATGTGACCCAATCCAACCTGACCCGACCTTCTTTGCCCAAAACCCGAACCCAACTATAAAAGTAAAAAATTGACACAAACTGGTTGGTTCGGACGGTTTGGTTTGGTTTGGGTTTTGCCCACCCCTACCTCTGCCTCTAGATGCACCAACATACTGAACAATCTCAATGACTTGGTTAGTACTTGTATTTCTGATGAGAATTCGCACTCCAAAGCCATGATCGTGTGTCTTGGGTGCTTGTTCAGTATTTAAAGGGAAGAATTCCCTAACATATTTGAAACTTCGATGAGATTCCTAATTTACGAGGTTTCTCTTCACTGGTTTAGAAAAGGAGAGATTTTGACTGATTTAATTTTTAATCTAAAAAATATTATACTTGTCCATTTTTTGTTGCTGTGTAGATGAGAGAGAAATAGAGAGTGACTTACCTAGAAATTAAAAATCACATCTCCCTAAAGAAATATTTTCCTAATTTTCAAGAAAAATATAGTCACATAACCAAAAGTAATAAAATATTTTCCTTGGAGAAAATTGTTAATCAAATATATTTAAAAGTAGGAAATTAGGTGGAAAAACCACATTTTCCATTGAAAATATTGTTAATCAAACGCAATCTTGGTTTTGTGCCTTTGCTTTTTAGAGAATTAAAAAAAAAAATTCAATTTCGCAAACTTGCTTAGAAGAAAAATTAATTTAGGTTAGATTTAACATTCTAAATAGTTGAACTTAGATTTAACATTCTAAATAGTCGGTTCAACGTCGTTGCTTAGTTATTCTATACTACAATAGATCCTCGTGCTTGCGAGTATTTAAAATATAACTATAGTGAACAATAGAGGATCATATAATAGATAGAGATATCCTTATACTCTTAAAACTTTTATGTGATAATCTTTATGGATTAATGCATGTTTACGTATTTGCAATTTAATTAGAGATAATTAAGTTTACATATATAAGTATATAATTGTTTGACCTTGAGAGAGGCTATTGATTATAATTGAGACATTGATTTTTAACTTAGGCGAGAATTGACAAATACGAGTAATTGAGAAATGAATAAAGTGCCATAAAGGTGGATTCGTAGTTCTAGTACTTTGCTTGATTGAATTTATTTTAAAATTTCCGTGCATACTCAACTTTTGTCTAAATTAATTGTGTGTATGTTAAATTTAATTGGGATTGAAGTAAGAAATGGATCTTTAAAGTCTAAATTAATTGCGTATTTGTTAGAATTAATTGGAATTAAAGTAAAATTAATAATCAATTTCGTGGGATGATACTATTCTCATAATTATATTGAGTAATGCAATTCATCATCACTTGGATTACAAACATAGTCTAGATAGCGTTAATGTGACATTAAATTATTTAATTTCACATTTTATTTAGGGTGATGCTATGAATACAGGATTTTAAAATCCTGTACTCACTGAGACCAGACAATAGGGGGAGGGGTGGGGGGATTTTTGTAATTTTTTAATCGCATGGGGTCCACCCCCATGTGAGACAATTTTGAAATTCTGGCCAATTTAAAAAAACTCACAGCCTGTACTTGAGGCTTTTCCCTTTTATTTAACATATCATTTAGAGTCACATAGACTGTATTTGTAACCCCATTGAAGATGAATAACATTACTCAATTATATTACTGGTTAACGATTCGTTTGCGGAATGAAATCGACAATGCATTTCATAAAGTCGATGAAATTTTCCATATTTTTGAGAAAGTGGAACCCATTTGCCCTTGTAAGTACAGGTGGCCCTATCAAAGATTATGCCATTGTTTTGGGCTCCCCAAAATTACTTATAAATGCCAAGCACTATACACATTTCATAGTATCATAATTACTATCTATTTGTATACCACGTGTTACGTGATAAGTAAAATTTAATGAAAACAAAGCCTACAATATGCCCATTTTTGTTTAATTAAAAAAGTTGATAAAAAGTTAAAACAAAGTCAAAAATTAATTTAATCACAAATTTCAAATGATCTACAACTTTTTAATCACATATTTTATCAGTTGTTATTAAAATTCACTAAAAATCTAATATTTAGAAATATGAAACACGACTTTATACTTGAATTGAAACAGCCTTAGGTTGGCTTGCTTTGCTTTCAGAATTTAATCTTATTGTTTGAGTTGCATCATTTGCTCTTTTTGCATCAACAAATTGATTCCTTTCTCTTTCTTCAATTTTCGTAAATTTCAAATAAACTGATCTCAGATGTGAACTCTATGAAATTAGTTTTATCAAATGCCTTTTTGTGTTTTGTACATTATCTTGTGCTTGAAAGCTGACCAAAGCTATGCACCTGACTAAAATGTTGCGTGCATGGTAGCAGTGATTGATTTTGGCAAAAGAGAGTTATGTTTGGTTAACTGTTATACTAATCACGGCTAGCCATTCCTTTTTCCTTCATCTCCAAGTGGCATGTTTAACTTGGATGCCAACAAAAAGGCATAATTGTGTTTGTACTGTTTATGTTTAGACACGAAATATGTTATCATGCTAGAGTACCAGCCTACGTGATTATACTTATTAGGTTTAATTATGAATCATTTGATATTGTATTTAAGTGAATTTATCATTTAATTTTGTTCAATTGCCACCTAATATTGATACCAGTATATTGAATAATATTACTCTTTGATATAACATAATGTTTTTTTATTGGTTGGGCATGCTTTTGTTTTAGGAAAACTACACATCCATGGTACAAAATATAATAAAATGTGTTGACCTCAATTTCTGTACGGGTGATGGGGCCAACACATCCCGACTTCACTTACGTCCACGAGTAGGGTTCATGTACAGTTTGATACATGGTTCTCTCTAGAAGTAGGAGAAGCGGCCGCGAGCACCCGACGATCAAATCAATCAATTGGTATAGATATGTTTGGGTGTGTTCCGTGCAAAGAAGTGAGCCACAGTAGTGTTAAAGCACATGGAGTTAATATTACTTGAGTGTGTAAAATTGTATTATTTTCAAATGATACTAAATGTAAACTTTTATACTAGACTAGAAGAGGTAGAATGATTAACATTGGATAGAGACGTGTCTCATCTTGACAATAGGTCATAAGCATCATACCATCAGTCCTAGGTTCAAGGGCATTAAATGACTTTGAAAAGTATCCACCCTACGACTTAGGACTAGTATATGAAGAGTACATTCACAAGTTGATTTGATAGGATGATTACTACAAAGTACAAAGAGGACATATAAATCATTCATAAAAGATCTTGTATGGAGGGTCATCTAGAAAATGTACCTCATACGCCTGAAAGCTATTCACTTTGAATTGTGCTGCAGTATGCTGCATCGCCTCACCTCGTCCATGGAGGGTTCAATCTCTACATAGGGGTTTGATGAAATGCATCACTTCGACTATTGAAGGGGTCTAGGATAGTCAGGTAGGATGTTGATGTGGAGTGTTTGGAGGCTCGTTGGATGAGGCGTAACAATATGTGATATTACCAATTAATTAATTAGAAAGATAATTTACCAGTTTTGGTTAGTACCTTCCTAATTGCACGAACAACATCAATTTTCTAAGTAGAAATCAGGTTTGAAAATAACTTTGATTAGTTTGGATTACTTCGTTTAGTTTGGTAATTATTCTAACTTCATGAATTTTCCCCCACACATATCCCATTGGGATCAGGTCGTTTAACTGATGAGATTAGATAAAAATTTGAAAATGTTTTTAATTAATCTTCATAAATTTGAATACATTATGTGAATCATATAGAGAAGAGAAACACTATTAATTTAATACAATAATATTTTCGAACTACTTGGGAACAAAAAGACAATATATACCTTTATTGGTCACCTATTAAGCTATATATGGTTTATTATTGGGACGGTCATGCCACTGTAGTGAAAGTTTACCAATGACTAACTAGCTTCACTCATTTGAGAACGAGGCTTGATTTTAAATTGTTGTGATTCAAAGAGAATTAGTTTTTGTCACGTTGAAGAAATAATTAGCTGTCGAAAAGTGTTTGGTAAATTTATATAAAATAAAAGTTGTATATTTCAAAATTAGTATTTTAGCCTTTGGTATAAAATAATTAAAATAGACATTGATTATGATGATGTCCTTTTGTATAAGTTTATTTGATAGTATTGTAAAATGTATTTTTTACCTTTATGAAATATATGTACTATTATTCCAATAATATTCGACGACAGTTTATTCAATATATTTATTTTCAATTGAAAAATCTATTTACGAAATGTCCAAAATTAAAAGCAAATAACAGAATAAATGCATATTCCATATAGTTAAAAAAAAAATTCAAATAAAATTAAATGATGGAATGGTATGCTATTTTGGAATATCAATTTTATTAGGACAGAAAAAGAATTAATTTAATTAATTAGGATTAAAATTAAAATTAAAATTTTAATTAATTAAAGAAGCTAAAGCAGAATGTGAAATGCTACAATTTTGCTAATTTTCTATCAGATTGTATAGATTTTTCTATGATCAATTTTTCTTGAGTTTACTAAACACCTAAAACAATTTATAATTGTCTCTAAAATCAATCTCAAACAGGGTCCGAAGCATAAAATGCTAAATTGTCAAAAAGGCACTAAAGCCTAGAAGTTTACAAAGGTTAAAATTGGTAAAGGATCTATCTTATGCATTTGGAATTGATTGAAAGAGAAAGGAGTGTTTACACTTAAAAACACCAACAATATATTTATTGTTTGGCTAGAAGTTAAGGTGTCAATGTTCAATGTGTCAGGCTGAGCATACGAAAATCCACCTTAATTTGAAGAAGATGGTGTTGTCCATTTCAACTGTAGTTCGATCATAGCCGAGAGACCAACAATAGGGACCCCAACCACTTCTATGTGACTTATTCATCTATGGTTATTGGTTTAGTACAATGAAAAGGATATTATATCCTTTATATTAATATTGGTTAAAATTATCAATCGTTCGAGCTTTCCCAATCTCAAGATATTGTAATCTTCCAAGTGGGTGTCTTAGATGTCTCATAGATGATAGTTGAACAACTTTTGGTCCTCGTACAATGGATGCCAACAACGTGATACCACTCAAAATAAACATAAACAAGAAATAGGAGATAATACAAACGCAACCACTTTATAATCACATATGAATAAGAGTAGAACAAAAGAAATTATTCCTCTTATCATAGGCTAAATATTTAAAGGTAATACTTCATACTTTCCAAAAATAAAAATAAAAAAATCTAATTTCGACAAACTATTTACCAAACCAAGAAAGCCTTGATGGAATCTCAAAACCCACGTCAAATGATATATCTTTGTAAAAGTGTTCATAACTTGAGGAAGTGGCTGAAGATTGGATACTTACTTCGTCACAATCTAGACTTGTAGATCTTTCCATAGGTATATTCATGATCTAATCCTGAATAGAAGAGATGATATGTTGACATTCGAATTCGGTGTGTGTGTCTGTACACACACGGGAGATATATAGAGAAGAGTAATCTCAAAGTTGGGTTTGGATTTAGAGAATCACAATATCAAAATGTTCATTACACTTGAATGACACTAAGAGTAAGCATTCACAGGCAAGAGAAACAAGGAGGCTCTCTGGATGCTTGACACTGGCTTCATCCCAATGGCTCACCAGTTAAGTTTCATCACCTCACAATGTCGCATCCTAGGTTTTAATAGATCCGTGACCTTGCACGCTATCCAGGACGGGTAAAGGATGTCTGCACTCAAATGTCATTGAAAGTAATGTCACATCAGCAACTTGTCATGTGGCCATGAGTCAAAATCGTCAATTATACAAGTACCAACGTTCAACCTATACCTCATTGATCATGGAGACCTATGTTGTGCTATTAAGCATTAAGAATAGTAAAATCACCTCGGAGAAGGAAAATCATGACCATAAGCTCATAGGCTGTTACTCCTGAAAAACTCGCGCTATGAGGCGGGGAGGGAGTTCTTCATTCACCGCCCGTCTCGACGAACCGATGCGATACGACAGGACGACCCCCAAGCTTGAAAAAAGA
>CAIGRF010273142.1:0-11249 GCA_903798235.1 Fraxinus ornus
ATGTTTCCCGTACCTGCCCCGTACCCGCTTCGGGGTAATGATCTGCTCCCCATCCCCGTCCCGTGTACCCAGTTAGACGGGTAATCCTCGCCCCATTCGGGGTGGGGCTCCACGGGTATCGGGTTGAGCGAGTTTTATTGTCATCCCTACATGTACTCGGTACTCATATATATGACATGAATTTTGAAAAATAAAATAAAATTAAAGTTTGATATTTTTAAATGGCTAAATATATTCACAACACTATTTTTAATAACTAGACCACATTTTAATTGCATGAAATGTTTATAACTTTCTTACACTATCACATTTATGTCTCAATTTTTTTCCATCGCATTTTTATTATCAAATTAACATAAATAATTTTTTATTATGGTTTCTCTCCAAAATTTCTTTAAGATAAGAGTTAAAAGACTCATTTGACCATTATCTTTTTAAATAAGCAAAATAAATAAAAATGCGATTAAATATTTGACCCTCATTTTAAAACACATTAACGACATTCGTGGATGAACATAATTTATACAGATGATGAATGAATAATATTATGTAAAAGTGAGTGAGTAATTTGCAAAAAAAAATATTTCCTTGAGTGAGAAAGTCATAATCAAAGATAAATGTTGATTATTAATCATTTAATTAACTCATTTACAATACTCATCATGCTTATTTCATGAAATTCACTGTTATTTCTTTTCATAAATAATTTATGAATTTACTAACTCCCTCTTTAGTTCAACTAAAAAATTGAATAAAAATTTAAGTACGGCCCACTAGATGAAGAAAGTGGACGGCATTTGATAAAAAGGACCAATAGTGCAATGAAACCTTCATATGGGGACATTATAGTCAAGATTAAAACAATACGTCCTGATTTCACATGAGAGGCAAACATTAGGGACCATTTGGGAAAATACGCCAATTTTAACGAGGCACGTGATCGTGTAGCGCATATAACTGTGGCCGCAACCGTAACGGACACAGGAAGCAAAGAGATGATTTTTCTTCAAACTCTATCTCCCTTACCCATTCCGCTCATTCTCACTCGGCAAAACCCTACTCTTCATTCGATTTCACTAACCCAATTCTCCATTCCTCCCGAATTCTGCCCAAAAATCCCTTCAAATTACGAGAACTTCAGCAGCAGAACAGGAACTGCTCTCGGAAGCAATCTTAGAGATAACGACCCAGTTCAAGAATCAGCGTTCTTCGATGAAAATGGTGCCGTGGAGGACATGGATGGCTATCTTAATTACCTCTCTCTGGAGTATGACTCGGTTTGGGACACCAAGCCTTCATGGTAATATGTTGCTCTTTTATCTCTTGGCCTATTCAGCTTCCAATTAGGACTTTTTTTTTAATTGGAAGTTTATCACAATTGTTAAGGAGATAGTTGCTTTAGATCTCACAATAGTCTAACCGAGCGTGTAGTGTAGTCGACCAAATTTTATCAAGACATGGTTTAATGGTAGTTTTTTATGCAACTTAATGAGCCCTTTTTTTCCCTGTTGAAAAGGCCAACCCCAATTAGGGCCCGTTTGGTGTGACTTTTGAAAGCTACAACCAACTCTTGAAATCCAAAAGCTGTTTTTAAACCCGTTTGGCTAAAGCGTTTGGCTAATTTTCAGGGATGGAAGTGCTTTTAAAAATTAGTTTTCAAATAAAAAGTAAGTAGCTTCCTCAAAAAGCTTTTGTACCGGAAGCAAATGTAAAAGTAAAAGCCGTGTCAAATGGCCCCAAATCTGGCGTTTATGATCGCGTACATGAAATCAACATAAACTACTTTAGGTAAGTTTAAATATTGAATATGATCTCTGTTCATTGAAAATTATCACTCCAAAGCATAACCTTGAGGTTTTATAATATTCCTTAAACCTGTTTTGCACTGAAACTATTGATGAATTTCATGCTACTGGGAAATGGATTTTGTGGTTGTGTAGTCATTAGGATAGCGTGCTTGAGACGAATTGATATATGTTTGATCGTTGGCAAATGTAGGTTTGACGTAAATAAGGTCATATTTTCATACTTTTAAGAGTCAAGAATCATCCTCAGATTTTTGTCAAGAAGTCATCTTCAAAGACAAAGGATGGGCTATGTTTGAAAGGCGCAATTTTATATTTATTCGCGTGATTTTCCTCTTAAGCATTTTCTTCACAATATAAAACCAACTCAACTCCCTGCTAAGACATATTTCAACATAACATCCCTATCATCCTATGCATCACCACTGCCACAAGGGTGATGATGCATCACCATTAATGATAGATAATATTACTCTTTCTAGAGTTACTTTCCTTTCCTATTTTGGGCTTCAAAATGGATAAAGTTATATGATTAGTTTTACTGATTACCCCTTAACTTTAGGCTAAGTTTTCACCATGACCACTAAACTTTAAAAATTATCTTAATTATATTATTGCGTTGTCATAACTCCACGTAAGCAAATTTGTTCAAAATTGGATGGAAGATCAACACAATTGTGCTACTAAAACACTTTTTAATGTTCTGAAACAATTTATAGTTCATCAGTCGAAGTGAAACTTAGTGTAAAATTGAGTAGTCCTTAGTAAAATTGTAAACCCCAAAAATTTGGTATAGGCGAACGTGCGCTTGAAAAAAAGAAAATATTACCTAATAATTTTTGAAATGGACTAAAATTTAGGTAAATAGATTATTTCATCCTTGTGATAAATATGTAGTTGTGCAACAATTGTTAGGTATTTTGTGGTGAGAATGAAACTAAGCCCCTATTTGTTTCACATTATTAGAAGAATTTTTACCGTTGCAAAATGGATCAGCCGCAATCTTTGACTACCTTGTCTCATAGTGGGACCCACTTTTGGAAAAAAAAGGGTCAAAAATTTCATTTTCATGTACAAAATAATGTGAAACAAACAGGGGCTAAGAAACACAAGTTGGTGATGTTGGATTTGGTTAATACGACAAGGGCACAAAGTACCAAAGAGTTCAAATTCATTGAACTAGATGGAATGTGCAGGGCAAAACTAAGTGGTTCTCAAGAATAGAATTTTGAAGGAAGGAAAATAGAATACAGACGTGAACCTTAGAATGCTTTGTACTTGTTATGAAAAAATCACAGACACTTGCATAATTGGAATAACTTTGCTAACTTTATAAAAAAGATGTAGCGAAGTTTAAGGGTAGAAGTACACTTGATAAGGGAACATGGTGGTACAACACGAAGGTTCAGTTAAGGCTAAAAGAAAATGTTGTTGATATGTTCATATTTATGTAAATGCAAAGGATTTTGATATATATATGAGTTCGCTAAATGGGAAGACAAGAAAGTGATAGAGATTCGAAGACAAAATCTTAATTAATATGAGACATTATATGGTTTCCATGGGATCGAGGATGTGGAAAAATTTGTTTCCAAGATATCTCACAAAGGAGTGTGGAATGTAGGGATTTGAATCAAACTTAGTAAAGGAGAAAATTAAAGAGTTTAGTTTTGAGAACTCTCAAGAAATTATTGAAGGTTAGGAGAATTACTTTGACAATTTATTAATAGAAGGCACAAGTGGATCTAGTGTTTAAAAGGGCTAAATCAGATACTAAGGCATTTTGAGTCGAGGCGCTTTGAGGCATAAGCCTCAAGATAAATAATAAAAGATTTAAAAGTGTATAAAAATAAAAAATAAGCTTATAATATACCATAAACCCTTTTTAAAAAATCCATAGAGCGTGTTTGGTAGAGATTAAAATCAGATTTAAATTGAAAAACTAGCCGTTATTGTTGACTTTTATTAGACCAGTGTGACCCAATAACGACTATATTTTCAGTTTTAATTGGAACCGAACATGCCCATAATAAACTAATCAACAAATTAAAATTCTAATTTGTGTATAAAGGAAATAGAAAATAAAAGAACCAATAAAAAATTTTAGTTTATAAAGAAATAAATTAAAATACTAAGATGAATAATTAAATGTTCGAAAATGCAATGCAAATGGGCGAACACCTTAGTTGGCTTGAGGCTCAAGCTTGAGGCATAAGCCTCACTAAGCCAAGGTGTAAGTCTAACTAAATCATTGCCCAATCTTCACAAATGGCATTTAAGATTTGGGTTTCAAGACATTTTACGATAGCCTTGCACAAGGGGAGACACCTCAAATAGTTTTGTTTCAATCATGGGTGGATCTTAAGGATTCGTTAAATTCTATTGTAGATATAAATTCTAAACTATACTACAAGGATTTGGATTTTAGAAGTGAGAGATGCTATGAAGATGATGCATATGAGAAAAACAAATAGATGAATGGAATTCCTGAAGTTTGGAAATATTTAAACGAGATTATGTTTGGAAAAAAGAATTATTCCATAAGATCTTGAAGAGCTAAAAAAATGCCACATGAGTGGGAGATCTAGTTACTTTGGTCATGGAGAAATTTCCATTACTATAGGTTGCATTAAAATTTTTACCTGTTTTTACATTTTTACTTTCATGGATGAGCTTCCGAGATATATCGAAGAGAGGCCCTTTAGCGTAAAATATTCATTGATCACATAGTTTTAGTTGGTGAATCTGTACGGGGGGATGAACTTTGAATGATCATTTAGGAATATCTAAGGAGGTTAATTTCAGGCTAAGAACTACAACTGAATATGTAAAATGATCTTTTAGTTAGTGTATCTACAAGGATGATAGTAGATCACTAGGGATACTATAGCGTGCTATATTTTCCCCAAAAAAAAAAATTATTCTTTTATCTATTTAGGCACGAAGATTAGTAACTAAGACTTGAAACTAATGTAATGCATAGAATCAAATAGTGATGTGTTACAAGATTCATGTGATAAAATTATAAAGCTAACAGATAAGTTGTACAAAGTGATTATTAAACATGGTACTAAGTGTTGGCTATTAAATGATAAAGTATCTATGATATAAATGTAACGAGGATGTTATTGTGACTATACGTCCACAACGAGAGGTGTCACCGATTTTGGATAAATTAAGAGAATGACAACTTAGTTGGTTGGAAGATCTCTTGTGGTAAACCTTAATAGCTCCCATTCATCAGAGTTGTGTGATGCCATCGAATATGTTATAAACGAAATATGTAGATAGTCTAATGTGATTGCAAAATATTTGATTTAATTTATAGCGATGTATCGAACAAAGGATACATATAGCTAATTCTAAATTTCACGGTGTTAAGAAATCCATGAATCGTTGTTTCTGAAAATGTTCACTTATTTTCTCATACAATTCAAAAATCTTTCTCAAGTCTGGAGTCTCTTAGGTGTGATATTTATCTTTGCTTGAGCTCTCTTCTTATCACCAAATCGATACTATGATTTTTGTAGCGTTACAGTATGGAGATTGATATTTCTTCAATTTCAGTTTTGTGTCGCATTCCATGTACTTTTGATGGATGTTAACATATTCTTTTTATTACTTTTAGGTGTCAGCCATGGACGATTACTCTCAGTGGAATGTTAATAATTACCTCTAGCTGGCTTATTCTGCACTCCGTTTTAGTTACTTCAGTAGTTGTCGCATTAATCTGTTCGTGGTGGTACATCTTTCTTTACTCTTACCCAAAGGTACGATCACCCTCGTCCTTCGTCCATCTCTTATATGTTCGGTATTTTTATTTCTTTGCAGTACACCCAAATATCTCTGAACTATAGTTTACTTAACAATGTCAAACAACAAAGTGTTACTATCAATAAATATGAAGGTGACCGTGTGAATCCTTTTTTGCTATTTCGTTCAGTTTTGTTACATATATGTATACTGAAATACTCAATGCAAGTAGATTGTTTTGAAGCAGATTTAAGTTTTGCCCCACAAGAAAAACGTAATGATTTGCACTTGACTTGTCTCAATACCATCATAGAACTACCCTTGTTGGAGTCTCTTAACTTGCCTCGAAAAATCCTTTTTCTATAGGTCAATGTATGTTTTGAATAGATGTTGTAAACGGATTTTGGTTTACCTCTCTCTTTGAACATGTTCTGTTGAGATCGCACCACTCTTGTGAACAAGACTTGAACATTCCATTATTTTGGTGCGAGCTTGCTTGTAATGGCCCCTTTTTTCCTTTTTTCGTTAGGATTTGGAAATTAGAAAAAATTTCTATGTAGCAAAAATATATAGGCCTACCCCTCTCAACGCCATGGGTCACATCTACGCACATAGGCAGTAACATCCGTCTATTGCAAAATGTAGAATAGAATGAGAAATGTATGTTCGTCTGTAAGGTATATAATTTTATTCGCGTACCTTTCTCAGGCATATACAGAGATGATTGCTGAGCGAAGAAAGAATGTGACAAGTGGCCTCGAAGACACGTACGGTATGAGAAAGCAATAATTTTCCAGGGAGGACTTTGTTTGGGAATAGGAAACCAAAATAGGTGAATGCTACAAGCTTGTAAAACTTTGTGAGTTGATCATGATATTGATTGCACTTTCATCTCGTAATCTTATTTTAACAGTGATCAATTTTGAGTACGTGTATAGCATCGAAGTAGATTCTTTGATTTGTGGCTTAAAGAAATTGAATCCAAATTTATCGTGCCTCATCACTGACCAAAATTCAGCTGTACTCTGTTAAATCTCATGATAAGTAAAGTTATTCTTTTGTTGTAATCTTATTCCTAATTACAAAAATGAGATGAGCACGGAGGAAGAAACTGGGATGTTGGTTTAAAGCGAAGTGATATATAGATATTCAGACATATCGATCTTCTATTGCCTCTTGTTCACTGCCCTACAAAATAATGTTGCCAGGAAAGAATGTATCGTTTCTCATAAACATGACTATGCTATCACACAATGCAACCACAATATAAATATCATTTTCTCTTACAATATAATTTGATGCTCATATCCAGAAATTTTTCGTATCTTTTGGGCTTCATTTCTGTATGGTGAGTAAATAGAATTTCATACTCAATCTCAAAGAAAAATATAGAATTCTGCTGAAAGCCGTATTCGATGAAATTCGATGCATGGCTTGGATGGAGATTTTGCATATCGTTCTATATGAATTGGACGATCCTATTTGGTCAAATACCTAGCGACGAACTTTCGTTACTTTATTTTTGAACAAGTTTCTGGATAACAAGGATGCACCAACATTCATAACATTTAGNCTATTTGGTCAAATACCTAGCGACGAACTTTCGTTACTTTATTTTTGAACAAGTTTCTGGATAACAAGGATGCACCAACATTCATAACATTTAGAAAGTATATATTGAAATGTTTAGAAAAACAAAGAGCATTCATCTAAAGAACCCTCAAATATATAACATTATCACAAAGATTAGAATCGTGAACCCTTGAGAGAATTTTCTGACCCATAAATTAAAGGTAGAAACTAACCAATCTTCACCTCTGAAAAGCATTAGTGTTGAACCCAGACCCTCACACTTCTATCATTATCAAGCGCTGCAGAAACAATCATGTTCTCTGTGGGATGGCATGTAACTGATACGACAGTATCAGTGTGTCCTTCAAGTTTCTGAACCAAATTTTTACCCTGTAAATTCCACAGGTATATGCAGTGATCCTCCGATCCACTGACAATATACTTCTCACCCGTCACAGAGAATGTTGATGTTACGCAATATACTCTGTTCTTGTGACCTGAATATATCTTCAAGAACTTTCCAGTTGAGTAGTTCCAAAGCTTCTGTAATCAACCAACACCACAAAAAAGAAGTTTGAATGACAAAACCAGAACTTGAAAATAACATAACTCTGCTAAGTTGCACAACTTTTATAAATTGAGGTAAGCTTTCAGTGAAATTATTTGGAACCACAACAGTGACGAATCATGAAAGGAATTATTGTTTCGTACAAATTTCACCATAATTAATGATAGCTAGCCCACAAAATCCACCTAGAAAGGAACCAAAAAATGCTAAAACCTAACGTTTTCTGCGTGATTAATTTTCTTCAGTTCGATTACTGGTCGTCAACACCCTTTTCCCCTAATCTTCCGTATAATGCTAACATCTCAGTTTCAAAAACATACTCGAATTGGACAACAACTTTCTTCAGAACAAAAGTCTGACAGAAAATATCAATACTTACAAGAGTATCGTCCAGGGTAGCAACAAGAATGAACTTCCCATTCGGCGAGAACTTGGCAAAAGACACGGCCGGGACTTTATCATCAATGAGCGTCTTCAAAAGGCCGCCGGTGGAGGCATCCCAAATTTTACACGAACCATCGTGACTCCCGGAAACAATCAATGATCCATCCCGATTGAAATGGACAGATGTAACTGGCATCGAATGTGCCCGGATGACGTGCAAAGCTTTACCCGTTTTCACTTCCCAAATCCGAACCGTATCATCAAAAGACCCTGAAACAATCAAATTAGATTGGGGATTGAAGTTCACGCAGAAGACGAAATCATTATGGCCTTTGAGGGTTTTGACACACTCCGCGGAGCGTGCATCCCAGATTCGGAGGGTCCGATCGTCCGAAGCAGAGCAGATGTAAGTCGAGTCAGAGGACCACGCCAGGTCCGAGACTCCATCAGAATGCCCAATCAAACTGAATAATTTGGTTAAGGTTTCTGAGGACCAGACGATGAGGGTTTTGTCCAGAGACGCCGAGGCGAATAGCTTGCCATTTTTCGAAAACTTCACGCAGGAGACGGCGCGTGTGTGGTTCGTGAGGATTTTCTTCAGGCGATACGGACGGTACGGCGGCGTCGGGTTGTTGTTATTGATACTGTTCGCCATAGCCTTCGAAAATTAGATTCAGAATTCAGACGGCTATTGCCCAACAAACTATAGAGGGAATATGAAGTTATCTAGCAATACTCACGCCCGAAAAATTAACATTATTCTTAAGTTTTATTAAACGTGATTTAATGACGATTATATTTTCAGTTTTAATTGAATTTTAATCTCTATCGAACACTTTCCCTTTTACATATCAATATAATATAAAATTTAATTGGATTTATAATTTAACATCACAAATACTGTATCTAGGGCTGGAAATCCAAATTTTCGATTATTTAGTAAATGGAATCGTCGGGTTCAAATTTAATTATGGAACCGTTCAAATTCGGTTCCCGAGTTCCGTATGATGATTAATTTTTTTATATTACAACAACGCTACATTAATTCGACTATGACATATTCACTCTTAACTCTTACAAAATAACGTAGTCCAATATTATGATATCTTTTGCACCTCTCTTTGTTTAGTTTTCCATAAATTTGACTATTAAAATCATACGAAAAGGAAGATGAAGAGTTCACAATAATAGAACGACGTAACGACACTACGATAGAATAAGAGATTTGAGTAAAACCTAGGTTAATTTGATTAAGTTGAGCTTGGCTGGAAATTAAAAATAGTAAAAATCGTATTTTGGGTTTAGACTAAATTAATTAGTTAGCAATTTTATTTTTAAAAAATAAAATAATTTGATTTATTTAAGATAAAAAAAAATTACAAAAATTAGGAAGATTCGGTTCTTATTCTGTTATTCGGTTCTTGGTTTAGAACCGAGAATCGAATCAAATCTGTCGGTTCTCGATTCGGTATTTAATTTAAGAAGAATCAGTTCAATTTTGTTCGGGTCTGGTTCGGTTCGAGAGTTTTGTCCATCCCTAACTGTATCGTTAATACTAACATTATTCATATATTATATATTTGATTGATTATGGTCTTAGATTGAAAAATATAATGGTAATAAGAGCTTTAGAGCATGTTTGGTAACCATTAAAATCCGATGAAAATTGAAAATATGGCCGTTATTGGGTCCCACTCGTCTAATAAAAGTCAATAATAACGACTAATTTTTCAATTTTAATCCAATTTTAATCTCTACCAAACAGGCTCTTAATGTTTTATTTTCCAAGGGGAAAATTGGGGGAGGATGAGGGATTTTACTTGGAGATTTGGAAAAATTTAAACCCTTTTTTTGGAATGATGAAGTAGAGATTAATATCTCGATCTGTTTCATTGAAAGATTGAAGTAGGATCATTTTAACAATTTTAGAATATTTGAGAGAAGAATGACAAAATATTTCATTCAATTTTGTTGGATGAACGAGGGGTAGGAACATGGAATATCATGCTCAGAATACTTGTGTTGTCTCCTCTCACCTATTAGCGATGACTTAAATGATCTAAAACGTGTAAAAGATGGTGGGGGACTTCTCCCAGGTAGCCACTCTTGTGTGAGAGATCCCTTTTGAGATTCAATCTACGTCTCCGAGGCTCCCACACTTCCGTACATGGTAGATGGTCCATCTATGTAAGGACTTCTTCCATGATGTTCAGTTTCGTCATGAGAAGCTTGTGTTGTACGCTTTGGAAGACCAATGAGGTAATCCCTTTAGGGATCTGATCCTCGTCTTCGAGATGCACATGCTTCCGTACATGGTGGATGATTCATTCATGTAGAGGCTTCTCCCATAATGTTCAACTTCGTTATGGGAGGCTTGTACTGTACGTCTCAAAGGACCAATGGGATATTCCCTTTTAGGATCCAATTTTCGTCTCCGAGGTACTCACGTTTCCGTACATGGTGGATAATTCATCCATATAAGGCTTACCCTATGACATTCATCGTTTTTATGGGAGGCTTGTGCTTTAAATGTATTAGACTAAAAGTACTTTTATTGGATCATTTCAAAATATTTACAAAGGTTGGGAAAATCGCTCCAACCGTAAATCTCATTCGCTGGTAGTATATTCTAAGATATTCTATGTTCCATGGGCGAGGTTGTATTTTCTCGTCTAGGTCTTCAATCCAATAAGTGTCAGGTCGTAGCTTTTCTTTGATGCGATACAATCCTTCTTAGTTTGGACCCAAAATGCCTATCCCTAGGTTGTTTATCCAGAAGGACATTTTCTTAACTCCCACATTGTAGTAACGGGTCATCTTCTTTTGATTTGCGGCTAGTTTCACTTGGGATTCATCCCTCCTTTCATCAAGGAAATCGAGCTCGCATCTTCTCAACTCATCGTTGGATATTTCATTGAATTGCAATTGACGGGGGAGAAGGTAACCCGACTTCCATTGGGCTCATTGCTTCTACACCATAAGCAATTGAATATGGAATTTCTCTAGTCGGGGTTCGATTGTAGTCTGTATTGTCTACAATACTTGTGGCAGTTCATCAACCCATGCTCCTGTGGATGCATCAAGTTTTCTTTTCAAAGTATACTTGATGATTTTGTTTACGGCCTCTACTTGTCCATTTGATTGGGGCGGTAAGGTGTCGAAAAATG
>CAIGRF010273155.1:0-10222 GCA_903798235.1 Fraxinus ornus
CAAAACTTGACCAAGTGATTGCCTATCCCGGATCATACAGCCTTCAAATCAAAATTCAACTTATTGACGTCCTAGTAAGCTCGATGCTCTGACACTACTAGCAAATGGCACGGTTTTCCAAAAACCAAACTATAGGGAGACATTTCTATAGGGTTCTTAAAAACTATTCTATAGGCCCACAAGACACAATCAAGTTTCTTACCAATATTTTCTTGAAGAACTCACCGTCACCTTAAGGATCCACTTGAACTCCCTATTAGAGATTTCAACTTGCTCATTGGTCTGAAAATGATAAGAGGTAGCTATACAATGTCGGATGTCATATTTAGCCAACAAGAACTCAAATTGATGATTATAGAAATGTTTACTACCATCACTAATGATTGTGCATGGCGTACCATATCGAGTGAAAATGTACAGTTTCAAAAAACTTACCACCACTCGGGCATCATTTGTAGGTAATGTAACGGCTTTTACTAATTTAGAGACATAGTCAACTGTAAGGAAAATATATTGATTCGAGAAAAAGGGTCCAATGGTCAATTTCCCACACATCAAATAATTCTACCTCAAGGATATTATTTAAAGGCATCTCGTTCATTCTTGGGATATTTTCCATTCGTTGGCATCTATCACACCTATTCACAAAAATATAAGCATTGTTGAATATTGAAGGCCAATAGAATCCATTTTGTAAGATATTCGTAGCTATCTTTGAAACACCAAAGTCTCCAGCATAGGCGGAAAAATGGCATTGCTCGAGTATATAAGGAACCTCTTCTTTAGGAATACACTGCCTAATAAATTGATCTAAACCTTGTATGTAAAGATAGGATCCACCAAAAAATAGCACTACAAGTCAGAAAAGAATTTCTTCTTTTGATGACTTGAATAATCAAGTGGGATGATGAACTTAGCCAGATAATTTACGATATATAGTTGCATACCATGGTGCAACCTCCACATTAAAAAAATCTCATTTATATCCACTAATTCTTTCTGCTCTCCATCTCAAGTCGGGATAAATGGTCGGCTACTATATTCTCATTTCTCTTCTGTCTCTTATCTCCAAATCAAATTCTTGTAGGAGCAATACCCCATCATATAAGTCTTGTTTTTTCATCTTTCTTTACCATCGGATACTTTAATACTACATGGTCTTTGTAGACTATTAACTTTAATTCAACAAGATATGATCAAAATTTATCAAAGTCATGGACTATAGCTAGGAGTTCTTTCTCCATGCAGACATAGTTATGCATCATTCAATGTTTTGATCCCATAGTAAGTCACATGAAAAATTGTATCCCTTCAATATCCTAATACTACTCCCACTACATAGTCATTTGCATCACACATCAATTCAAAGGGTAAACTCCAATTTGGTACAATTATTACCTGTGTTTAAATTAACTTCTCTTTTGGAGTGTTGAAAGCCAATAAACACTCTTGAGAAACAAAAAAATCCTTGACTAGCAGATTCCACAACGGTTTAGTGATCTTAAAGAAATCCTTAATGAAGCGGCGATAAAACTAGACATGACCAAGGAAACTGCGAACACCCTTAACTAAGGTCGGTGATGGTAATTTCTCAATAACTTGAATCTTTACTTCTCCACTTATGTACCTTTAGCTGAAGTCTGATGCCCCAACACGATATCCTCTTATACCATAAAGTGACACTTTTTTCCAATTTAGTACCAAATTTGTTTCTTTACGTCACTACAAGACCAAGTTTTAGTGCTCTAGGCACTCATCAAATGAAGAGTCGAAAATTGAGAAATTATCCATGAAGACTTCTATGAATTTTTTTACCATATCAGAGTACATGGCCATCATGCAATGCTGAAATATAGTGTGAATATTGCCTAGACCAAATGGCATCATACGGTAAGAAAAGGTACCATAGGGACAAGTAAAAGTAGTCTTTTGTTGATCCTCAAGCGCTATCATTATTTGATTGTAATTAGAATATCCATTAAGGAAGCACTAATGCAAGCGACCAGTTAGGCTTTTAACATCTGATCAATAAATGGAATGCAGAAGTGATCCTTCTGAGCAGTGTTAAGTTTATGATAATCAATGCAAAATTTCCATCCCATAATAGTTCTAGTTAGAATCAGTTCATTCCTCTCATTCTGTACCACTGTGATACCCCATTTTTCGACACAACCTGAACTAGGCTAATCCATGTACTGTCTGATATTAAATAGATAATGCATGCATCCAAAAGCTTCAATACCCCTCCTCTAACTACCTTTTTCATATTCAGATTGAGTCTCATTTAGCTATATATACTTGTTTGAAAATTATCGTCCATGAGAATTTTACGCATACAAAGTGTAGGGTTGATCCTATGATGTCAACAATCGAAAACCCAATGGCTATCTTATTTCTTTGAGTATCCAAAGTGATTTTCTTCTTCAAGCTCGTTGATTGAACTTGCAATAATTATGCTTAATGTGGATGAACCTCCCAAGTATGTATAACAAAGATGAGATGGTAAATGTTTGAGCTTTAACTTAGGAAGCTATTGAATGTATTGCGATGGCTTTGTAAGATTCGTTTCCAACTCCTCAAATTGTGCTAGAGCTTTATCATGTCTTGGAAAGGAAAAGTCAAAGAACAAAGTGGAAGAAAAGATGGAGACTATGAAATCCAATCAAGCTTGGGACTTGGTTGATCTTCTTACTAGTAGGAGAGCGGTTAGGAACAAATAGGTTCTCAAAATAAAACTTAGAGTTGATGGGACTATAGAGAGGTATAAGTCTCGCTTGATAGCAAGGGTTAAAACCAACACGATATAAAGACTACTTTTCTCAATGGAGAATTAGATAAAGAAATTTACATGCAACAACTAGTAAGTTTCATTAAAATATGCTAATAGAATAAAGTATTTAAATTGAATAGATCAATCTATGGCCTAAAGCAGTCTTCTAGACAGCGGTACTTGAGATTTGACAAAGCAATTATCTCGTACAATTTTGTCATGATGGACGAAGATCACTGTATATATTTGAAAAGGTCAAATGAGAAATTTGATGCATTTCTCAATGGAGAATTGGATGAAGAAATCTACATGCAACAACCAGTAGGTTTCATTAAAATTGGCCAGGAGAATAAAGTTTGTAAATTTAATAGATCTATCTATGGCCTAAAGCAGTCTTCTAGACAGTGATACTTGAGATTTGACAAAGCGATTATCTCGAACAATTTTGTCATGAAGGACGAAGATCACTATGTTTATTTGAAAATGTCTAATGAGAAATTTATAATTTTCTCTCTCTACGTAGATAATAGCTTATTAACTGAGAATGATAAAAAGTCTATGAAAATCATTAAGAAATGATTGTTTTCAAATTTTGAAATGAAGGACATGGGTGAAGCAGATTACATATTAGGTATTAAAATCCATAGAGATCGTTCGAAAAGACTTCTTGCTTTGTCACAAAAGCCATACAAAAAGAAAATTCTTGAACGTTTCAAAATGGAAAATTGCAACCCCATTGACACTTCTGTATCGAAAGGTGAAACTCTAAGTATTCGCATTTGTCCTAAGACTTTTGAGGAAAAAGAAAAAATTTCCAAAGTACTAAACTCCAGTATAATTGAGAACTTGATGTATGCTATGATGTATGCTCCCTCTAACATTTGTTATGCCATTGGTCTGGTCAGCATGTATCAATCTAATCTCGAAAAAAAGCACTGGAAAGGTGTAAAGATGATATTGAGATACCTGAAGGATAGTACTAGTTATTTCCTTTGCTATCAAGGGAATGATTTGTGTTTAAAATAATACACAAATGTTGATTGGGGTGGAGACCTAGATGGGTGCAAATCAACTTCGGGATATGCATTTTTGCTTAACAATAGTGCCATCTGTTGGAATAGCAAGAAACAAACATGCATTTTCTAGTCTACAATGGAAGCAAAATTCATAGCATATGCTTTAGTGGTATATGAAGTATGGTTAATGAGATATTCTCAGCATCTAAGAGTACTTAGTGGAGACGTGAGACCTATTTTATTTTATTATGATAGTCAGGTAGCTATTAGACATACAATGGATTTCAAGTATCACAACAGAACAAAACACATTACTACAAAATATAATTTTATAAAAGACATCATAGGAAAGAAAGAAATAAGTTTGCAATATATTTTTACGCACCAAATGGTAGCTGATCCATTTAAAAAACATATCCCTAGAGATATTTTTATTAATCATGTTAAATCTCTGGGATTGCGTAGAATTTGAGTTATGTACTATGTAAATGTTTTTTTTTTCCTACAAGTCCATTAATAAACAATATTTTAGGGTTCATATGTTAAGAGTANTAAAATATAATTTTGTAAGAGACATTTTAGATAAGAAAGAAGTGAGTATGCATTCCATTTTTACTCACCAAATGGTAGCTGATCCATTTACTAAACATATCCCTAGAGATGTTTTTGCAACTCATGTTAAATCTCTGGGACTGCGTAGAACTTGAATTATGTAACTTTTCATATAAGTCCATTAATGAACAATGTTTTGAGTTCATATATTAGGAGTAATATTTTGTTGTGATTACTAGATTACTATTTAATGTGCACACAAAAGTATGTTAAACAGGTTGAGATTAATTGACTCGTATGAACAATTGTCTAAGACACTTTGGGGTGTGATGAGATGAGACACGGTGATCATGTTGTGTACATGATCTAATCGTCTTGATAAGATATCAACAGGAGATTAGAACAAGTAATTGAAATGAATTTACTATTCATTAGACCTGTTTTATAGCCAGATCAAGTTCTCGATTGAAATTGCCTAGAGGAATAAAAATAAGGATAACTCGGGTTAGATATTGATGAATATCTTACGATGTATTTAATTTGTAAGATTAGACATGTACCCTAAGAAAAGGAGAAAACATTGTAACACGTGCTTCATACCGCGTGTGCTTTAACGACCATTAAGAAATGAAAGAATTGATCCGTGCTTTACATTGTGAGAGTCTCCAAGACACATATGACCTTACTTATATACCCTTATGACTTTTGACTATTTCTCAAGTTTCTCATAATTTTATTTCAGTGTTGCTATTTTAGCATGTTGCCAATAACTACGGTTGCTTTGGTTTAATGAGGCATGTCTAGGAATGCATCTCACTTAAAATTAGGGGATTCAAGTAGGAAATGGATATTATTTTATCTAACACCTTAGCTTGTATTCACATGCCATACGAGTTAACTTTTTGAGTTTTTGCGACACAATTGTGAATAAATTTAAATGAGAAAGTTGAGTATGTTCTTTGATTTACTGAGGGGTCAAAAAGACTCGAACTTGTGTTACAAAATATGTCTGGGGTATAACAAGAAATATATTTTCCCTTGTCGAGTTTCTATATATCCCTAATAGGTATATGGTGTTGTGCGTTCTAAAATTAACTTGTTGATCGTATGATGCATGACCTGTATGAACTTAAAGATGTTTAGATAAATATAATTTATATTATATTAAAATCGGGTCAAACCCATCATGTGCGAATGGGAGACGTTGGTTAAAACAGGTTGCCTATATGAACTGATCCGACCCACTTTGCATGGAATAGTTTTTTGAGGAGGAATTGAATTATAAGGTTGAAATTCTACATCCCACAATCTATAACCTCCACACAACTTCCACTATACCAATAATTATATGAAAATAATGCAAATTTGGGTTTCAACATAGAGACAAAAATAGATAAGTTGTGTTGCTTGATTTTGGTATATCTATATCTCTAAATTGGTATTGGGGTTGGGGTTGTGACTATCAAATTCCTTCCTTCGTAATCGAGTTTCTGACCAAAAAGTGAGTACAAGGCACTGTGTAAAGCAAACAAATCAAATACAAGTGATTCAACCTCATTTTTGGGATTTCAAGTAAGTTCTACCACTTCAAACTCGATAGGAAGCAAGCTAGTACGATTTACAGATAGTTTTAGAGTGATGGATATATAAGAATGGTGGACAAAAATAACAACTTCCTTAATTTGTTTGTAAATCTTTACTTTAAACCTTAAACGGTGTCAATAATGGCAAATAGGTATGTTTCTTGTCTTGGATTAAGAAATTATGTATCAGACTTTTCTAACAAAGTGATTGTTCTAAGAGTATCTGAGCTAATTCTACGGACGATTTTAGTTTTGGCTTTTAATTTTGTGATGCGTAGGTGGCTAAAGTATGCTTTTAGATAAATAATTATGTGAAGCATGTATCAACCAATTAATTTCTTGACTAGTAAGTAGTATTTTGTAGTGTTCTAGAAGGGGAGCCTAAGCGCGATGCACGGCGAAAATGCCAAGCCAAGTGGCTCGGCGCTTTATTTAGCGGTCAACAACAATCGTTGACCGCTTTATTTAGCAGTCAACAACAATCGTTGACCGCTAATGCGTGCCTAAGGGCGCATTATTATCTTTATAAAAAAAAAAACCTTAAAGATTGATTTACATTTGAAACTTATCTTTTTGTTGAAACCTTTTAAAAAAATATATAAAGTTCCTATAAATCTGTTTTAGATGTTTAGTAGGTATTATTTTTAATTATTAAATAATTTTTGATTGATTAAAAAATAAAATAAGAAAACGGCCTTTTACACGAGGCAATATTCAAACCAATTAGCACAGGGCTAATGAGAAGCTGGCTAATGGGAGAATGTGTAAATGAAAATGAGCTTTGAAAAAAATGAGTTTTTGAAAAAAAAAAAAAAAAAAAAATTTGGGAAGGCTAATGAGAAGCAGACTTCTGTTGAGGTCATTCAAACCAATTAACACGAGGCAATATTCAACTGGGCATCTCTAAAGGAAGAGGCAGACAATAAGCTTGAACAATGTCCCTCTTTTTACTTGTTCTCACGTATTTGGTGCAGTGGTTGAACGAGGCCTCCGAAGAAGAGGATTGACGGAATATCAACTTAATACAATTCCGGCTTGTTGGTAGCCACGTTCTGCATACTGAAAGGCGATGGAAATGCTATCAATGTTATCTGTTAACCAAATGAGGTATAAGCTCTTTTTCATCAGAGTCGAGCCCTAGCCGAAAAAAAAAAAACTCGGGCTCGGCTCAAGCTTTTTTGGGCCCGCGCCGAGCAAAGTCCAGCTAAAAAAAATAGGTTCGGCCCAAGCCTTAAAGGGCCAAGTCGGCTCGGGTTTTTTGGTTTTTTTTTTATGCCTGCTGCAGCAAGCAGCTTTAGAGTTTTTAAATTTTAAATTTTTTTTTTATTATAATAAACGGGCCGGCCCATGTGGAAGCCTCGGCTCGGTGTGACGAGCCCGAGAGGGCCCGGCCCGGACTTTTTCCTTGCCGAGCTCAAGCCGACAAGCTTTTTTGTCATCTCTAACTAGGCTCCAATGCTTTAAATTTACATGATATTGTAGCTCTTTTACTTGAAGTAAATACTGGTTCTTGACATTTTGTTTCTCATTCAGAGAAAATGTGGTTAATCAGCTTGCTTCTTTTGCCACTACTTTCCCTTACTTTTCATAGCTATATCGATTGTATGCCACTTTTAGTTCGACCCCTACAGTCTTGGGTGATGTTACTAAATGAAATTCCATTATTATATTTAAAAAGTAGGCTGATAGTATGCCACCTTTTGTTTCACCCCTATAGTGTTTTCTGTGGAAGCATGTTTCTAAGCTGCTAAGAGGGTTCCTGATCTGCGTAAGGTGCACAGATTGTGAAGAGCAACAAGAAAAGTGGTGGCAGATAGAGATGAACATTCCCTGCATTCCAGTAAAATTGTAAAAGAGTGAACTAATGGCTTAAAATTTAGGCAAATAGTGATATAACAGGGTGATGTCTACCTAACTCATGAGCCATCTTGTATTCTTTTGCTTTCAGATATGATCAACAGAGAATGTAAAAAGAAAACAAAATATTTTATTTTTATTTAAATTCACATAGTACAGAGGTTCTTTTGAACATTTTCCATCATCTCCAAACCAGCTCTAACTTGATAAAAAGACAACATTTATTTCACGTTCTTATTGCAAAGAAAAAAGATTAATGTAGATGATATCAGAAAAAGAAAAATTAAAGAACACCTTCCCCACACACCCAACCCATCATCAGATATTGTTTTCTTTAATTACCATCAATTACTTGAGCTTTTAAGGGTGCAGAGGTACTTCCAAGTTGCATAGCTCATTCCTCTAAAGAAAACCCTCAATCCCTCGTCCCACATGTACCTCCCTGTATAACTCGAGTGCCTCTTCCATCACTTTAGCCTGAGCCAACATTTGAGATCTCTTCTTTCCAGAAGGATGGGTGGAAAGATAATCCTGCAACGCTGACTCACCCGAGATTTTTCCCAACTTCTCGTAGACTTGGGGAGCCAACCGAGGATCATACCCAGCAGAAGCCATGAGCATAAGTCCAATGTGATCTGCTTCCATCTCCATCCTGGTAGGGAATGGATAATTTTTTTGAGTGATGCCGAATGCAATTCGTGAAAAGATAAAACATTAAATCATCTGCGGATTATTTGCTCATCAAAACCAAAGTTACTGTACAGTACATACGCTCCCAATTTGACGTGAAAAGCAGGGAAAATGAACTTTCATAGAATCGAAAGGCACAAGCATTGCATGTGTTCTTGATTGCTAGATTTCTAGTTCCAATGCATTATAATATGTGATGTTCTGTCGGTTATTCACTCGCTACTAAAAAATTTAGTACACGGGTGAACCCTTTGGCATCATCTGTGATAAATTGTTAAAAAATTTGAATTTGAATTTGAAAAATAACTTAAACCTTTGTATTCTCCGTGACAATCAGCCAAAAAAACTAACACTCCTGGAACTATAAAAATGTTGTGCATCAATACTAAATGGACCGCAACTCAAAGGTGTAAATGGTCAGAGCAACCTAGCAAGATTGGCAGTTACAAGAAAGCATGCCAGCTAAACTTCATTTTTTCGAAAGGCACAATTTCCAAGTTCAAACTCTTTGTATATAAGGTGCGGTGTAATATGCACACTTCAACGAAAATCAGGCAATAAACAATCTGAATTCGACACAGTACATAAAATAATAATTACCCGTTGCTAACAAAGCACATGTGATATGGGTTAATCACTAATCCTGTACTACCAAAAGCAACATAACAACAAGAGAAAAAATTGAAAGCAAGAACTCAGAAATTATAGTGGTTCACCGCCAATGCCAGAGCTAGCCTATGTTCCACTTGCCGTTGCAGAGTTTCACAAAGTTGAAGCAAAAGGATTACAATATGTTATGTGAACTCAGACCTCTCTGCTTTGTTCTCTTTACTCAACAAAAAGAGGCTCAGACCTAATACCCTTTTCATAGAAGGAAATATTAAGACAACCTACTATATGTGTGAACTTCCCAAAGTACTCGTATAATACTTGAAAATATTCCCCTGGTCAGATAAAGTGTACCGTACAATTAGCCTCCACTCATCCGACAAAAAGACGAAGTGTTAATCCACAACTTTCTGGTGATATGAGATTCACTATTTCCTTGATCAACAAGGGCCTTTAGTCGGAAGGGTAAATCTAAGGTCGATGGAAAACATGTATATCTCAATATGAATTCTATAGCTCTCAAAAAGTGGAAATGTGAGGAGAACAAGCAGACAGCAACAAATAATGTTTTTGCTGCATAATGAACGGGATGACACTTGTGCTAGTAAAAAGAAGAGAATTCTTAACTGAATTTGAGATCATATATCCTGTCACTTAAACTAATCGATGGTAAGTTTATGGAGCAATCATACCCAAAGTAGGGCTCATACATCAAATTTGAAAATATGGGTCACTTAAATATTCCTAAATCCATGAAATTAGATGATGCGGACATCCCGATCTATTTTATTGTTGATTTTTATTAATTATGCTTTTATTATTATTGGACTTGTAGTAGTGGGTTGGCCCAAACCCGTCACTAGAAGGTTAGGTTTTTACTATTTATTAGATTTTTCATTGTTGTTGAATTAGTTAATGATTGAATGAATTAAAGTTTACGGTTACAACGTTTTTCCCCCCCTCCCTATTTCTTTCCCGATTTCTTCCCCTGTTTTCTTCTTCTTCCGTTTTCTTCTAAAGGTGTGTTTGATAGGGAGGAAAATGGAATTCCATTTTCCCACTTTTCTTGTGTTTTATAGGTTTTTTTTCAGGCAAATGATTTTCCCACTTTTCCACACACACTCACATTTTCTTGTTTTTCCTTG
>CAIGRF010273163.1:0-23111 GCA_903798235.1 Fraxinus ornus
ATATTTAATACGCTAACATTACCTTCAAAATAACATAGCCCGTGCATCGCACGGGCATAAACTAGTTTTAAGAAAAGAATGGTAAGAAAAAGAAGAAAATATATCTACAAAAAAAAAAAAAAAATTAAGTGTGGAATTAGCACAAGAAAATTATACTTCCAAAATTATCACAAATTCTGATATGGCAAGGCTGCAACTAAAATGATTGCTCAAGAATAACTAACCAAAAGGGGGTTGATTGATTTTTAAAACTCTTTCGAATAATAAAACTAAAATCAAGTAAGTAAATATTAAATAGATCGATTCAAACAATAAACGCAAATATAAAAGTGATAAGTAAAAGGGAGGAAGGATACAAACGATATAATTGCAGATGTTCGATTCAAAGCAATGATCTACTTCCTTCATTACCAGTCTTTCTGACCAATCGGACTACCCATCCGGACAACCAAACAAACTGTTGTGCGTCAAAATTCAAAATGGCTAAAAATTCAATCGTTGGACGAACCGGACGTCCGCTTGGACAGTGTTTTCCTTCTTTGATTATGTTTTCACTTAATTTTTCAAAGTAAGTGACACTTGTAAAAATTTAAATATCAAGTTGAAATTCTTACCTTTTAAAAAATAATTTTTATGCAAGCGTTTTTATGAAGTAATTTTTATAGTGCCTAAAAAATTTTTTTAGAACTTTAAATGATTCATTGCTAAGGTTAGAGTATTTTACCTATACATATACCTATACATATGAATCCAAAACATTTAAATCTAATATCGTCGATCAGTTTTTTTACATGAATGCTCGATTTGTTCTTGTCTTTGATCGATTTGACGTGAATGCTCGAAATCCATCTCAATTTTCATCGATCGTCAATTGCAAGTCTTTTGGTCACGATCTTTTTTATCTCCAATTGATCAACTTTGCGACAATAGTTACGAAAACTCGAATTCAATTGTTAGAGATAGAAAACAGTTTGTTTGTTATAATCAAAACATGAAATCAACAAAATCAAACCATGCAAAAAGTATACCTAGGTGGATAAACAACAAATCAGTCCGATTCACGACGAGGAGGGACCCACATGGTGGCGATTAGAGTTTTGAGGATTTAATTTTTTGTTGACATTTTGTGTGGTTTATGAGTGAAAAGGTGATATGATCCGGGGTGCGCCACTTTTTAGCAAGAATTTGAAGCATGTTGGAGAGAGATTTGAGTCAAGTCCGAGACTTCAAAGACATGATAAGAGCTATACATTTACATTTTCGAGCAAAGGAGTTCATAATATTGAAGTTCATATGCCAAGGAACAAGTTTGGTGAAGGGGGCGAGGTTGAAAGTCCAATGGATCATGTGGATCGAGGCAGAAGAAAGGAGGCTGAAATTTATGCCTATGCGGCCGCATAGACATAATAGCCTTGCGGCCGCGAAGGTATATACTAAAAACTCAGAAGTGATTTTTGGTTGTTCCATGCGGCTACGACCAAATGTTCCTTGCAGAAAATTGGGCGAAATTTTTCTTTTTTCACGAATTTCTTTATTTTGTTAGAGTTCTTTGTTTAGTCAATCTCCTACCTTATTTATGAGATTATGCACGTTTTACCTAATTTTCTAAGTTTAGTATAAATAAAATTTCCCTTTCATTGTAACGTAACTTTGATATAATGATTTAATGAGAATTCTCTCTTTCGAAACTTTGCTTCAAAAACTTGTGTTCTTTCATGGACATATAGAACTTATCAAGATCTGAATCTTGTGGCGTTCAAAACATTGGATTGTTGGGTTCTTCATTGTGTAGTCAAGGGGTTCAACACATCTACGTTATCGTTGGATTTTTTTGNTCAAAATCGGGAGTATCTTTTGGACTTTCTTGAGATCTTCAATCGCGTTGTGGGTTGCGTAGTGTTCGTTACTACGTGGTTCGCATCAAAAGGAGATGACGGGGTGGAGTATGAGAGTGATCTAGAGGAGTCGAAGCTTTCATTGAAGATGAGGAGGAGAGAGGCGAGTGATGATGAGGAGGAGGAGAAGAGGAAGGGAAGCGGAAATAGAAATTAGTGTGGCCGATCAAATCGGAGTGTCAATGCGCGACGATGAAGTACAAGGAAGGAAATGAAGAGTATGTAGAAGAGGAAGAAGAACCATATGAAGGGACCGATGGCGGAGAGGTTGAAGTGGTGGCGATGGAAAATATAAAAGAAGGTAGGATGGTTGAATGAGATTAGAAAGATATTATTAGTATTGAGCCATATATAATTATTAATGTTAAAAAATTGAATTATCACTTTATTTTTTAATATAAACATTTTAAATATAACACCCCGTTTGGAGCACATTTTCATTTAATTTGAAGAAAACTATGATCATTAGATGTCAAATTTGGGTCCCACTTATGAGATGAAGGTTAAAAAAAATGGCTGCTTTTTCATTTCCAACTGCTATATTTTTCATTTTTTTGGATTAAAAATGTGCCCCAAACAAGGGCTAATTTTTGAAATTGAAATTTAAAGTTCACGTGTGTGTAATCTCCTATAGGAACAATGCAATGGGCCTAAATGGGCATAGAGAACTAAACTACTTCAAACGTATGATTTAGTCATTGTTTGGTATCGATTAAAATTAAAATTTATTTTATGTAAACGTCAACAATTCATTTCAATCACACATGTTATGGATTTCGTAACTTTTCAACCACACATTTCATCAACTTCTATTAAAATGTGCTAAAATTTTGATTTTAATCTCCACCAAATAAGGACATAATTCATTTAGCCCTTGTTTGGACTCAATTAAAATCAAATTTTGAGAAAAAAAATATATTTTGAAATATTGATTTTTTGAAGAATCCGTGATTAAAAAAAAAAGAATTTTTAGATTTACGTGTAATATTAGTTAATTGAAGAATATAGTTAAAAAAAGAGAGAGAGAGAAGAACTTAGTAATGTAGATTATTTGGAATTATTTTAGTCCAGCAAATTCTCTAACAAGGATAAAGAACTATCGTTCTTCTATCTGTTAAAACACTTTTTGGAGCAACAGTGTCTATCATTAATTCATTACTTTAGCATTCATATGGTCGATTTATTGGACTAATAAACTTTATTTACACTTTGCTTATATTTATTCCTTTCAAAATAATTACAATTATTATTCATTTACTTATCATTCGTTTTATTTATTTATAATTTAAATAAATTATAAACATTTTCAAACATTCTTGAGTTAAAATTACTAAAAATAGGATTTTTAAATGGAGTTTCAAACGACGTTTATTGTTTACTAAACAAATGTAGCTTTTAAGACAAGGCGAGGCTTAAAACTCTTTAAAGGAAGCAAAGATATTTGAGCTACTTTCATTTGATCGTGTTTATTATTATTATATTTATTTGTCAATTATCATTTTTTTTTTTTTTAATGCAACTCATCTACAAATGCTAATTGAAGAAACAAATTCTCACAAAAACATTCGGGAAAAAACGAAGTTAAAATAATTTTTGCCTTTTATTTTTTATAAAACTAATTTTCAATCGTATATTTCATAAAAAATAATAATATCGTTTATCATTATGATGATAACAAATCGGTAATGTAAGAATCTATATGAAATAATGAGATTGAACAATTCAATTTTTACGAGAGAGAAGAAGATGAGAAAAAAATATGAGGGATTATAGATTGTTACATTACCATATTCCATCATCATAATGATAAATAACATTACTCATAATCAAATTTACAATTTTGATTTTTAGTAAGAATAATGTTATCTAATATCATTGGTGCTATAACACTAATTTGGGTGGTGTTACTTGATAGTTTCAATGAAAGTTGCAATAGTGAATTGCATTAACACATTAACATCATCTAGATTGGAGTCGCAATCTCAGGTGTGTTTGATGGAGATTTAAATTAGATTTTTAGTAGATTGTGATATAAATTTTTAAAATATGTGACTGAAAAGTTATGGAATCATGAAAGATGTGATTAATATTGATTGTTTGATTTAAATTTAAATTAAAATCAGATTTTAATCCAAAACAAATGCACTCAACATTATTCTTAGTACCTGTTCGGTAGTAATTAAAATTCAATTAAAATTAAAAATATAACTATTATTGAGTCCCATTTATCTAATAAAAGTCAATAATAATGACTAATTTTTCACTTTTACTCTCTATCGCACACACCCTAAAATAGATTGTTTGGACGAAAACGCAAATAATGTAAAAAGTCAATAATAATGACTAATTTTTTAATTTTAATCCGATTTTAAAAGAGGCTCTTACTCATTGAGTAAACCAAATGGTGTAGATTTGTTTTTTTGTTTTTAATCAAAACAAGGTAGCCAGGCTGGCCAAAATGGGGCGGCTATAAATACGAAAAAAAAAAAGCCAGCACAGCATCATCTTCCTCGGTCCATTTCCAGCTCAGAGTCTCACCGGCGAGAGGCTTTACCCTTACTCCACCCTTCGCCGGATCAACCATCACCCCTCTTATTTTTCGCCGGAAACCTTGGCCAGAAGTGAAAACCCCAGGCGCGTCTTGGTATACCCTTTTCTACTAGTCACATCGATCCAAAAAATCGCTACCGGCATTAGTCTTCTCGCTCTCTATCGCACGCGCTCACTCAATCCAATTCAAATTCGTTGTTTCAGAAAACTATGGCGCTATCAGCGTCGGACTTGCCTACGATGTACACATTGCTCGTCAATTCATTGAGCAGTGACCAAACTGTGCGGGAGCGTGCCGAAGATTCCCTCGTGCAATCCGAAAGCCGGCCCGGTTTCTGTTCTTGCCTCATGGTATTCTTTTACTCTCTCTTCCCTCATTCTTCACATGTTTTATTTTCGTACAGAATGGTTAATGCATAATTAGTGTGTATGTATCATTCTTAATTGAAACTTGGGAGTTTGAGTCATAGATATTGATGGTGCAGGAAGTAATAACAGCGAAGGATTTAGCATCCCAGGATGATGTACGATTAATGGCATCAGTATATTTCAAGAATAGCATAAGCCGGTATTGGAGGAACAGGCGTGACTCCACGTATGTGTTTTATCTATTTATTTCATGCATTTCCGTTGCTTTTGCTGCAAATGCTGGCATTGCATCCCTTTCCGCACTCTTAACAAAATTAACGTTTGGAATAGATGCCAAATTAGAATACATAGCTTAATTTTTTACATGAGCTGTGAATATTTGGCTGTGATACCTATTTATAAATAAAAATTGCATTTTTCACAAAACAGATATCTTGGTGAGAAATAAGCCCCTCATATTGATGAATTTGACGAATGTAGTTACCATTCATCTAGTTGCAAATGTTTTGTTTATTAGGGAGTCACATGTTTTATTACATTGACACTTGTGCAATGTCTAGTCTCATTCTTCACTTTTCGACCCCCATTTGGAGGACTTTTAGTACTATCCAGCTCTAATGTCATGATGCCACTATTTTTTTGGTCCTCGGGTTTGGTTTCCTTCTCTGTCTTTGTGTCTTCTATTATTTGCATAAATAGGATTTTTTACTTAAGGTGTCAGATCCAATTGTAGAAGTGCCTTTGTAGGGGTATAAGCAATGAAGAGAAACTGCATTTGAAGAAAAAATTGCTGTCACATTTGAGAGAGGAGAATTATCAGGTAAAGTTTGTTAATTTCGTGTTTATTATTTGAAGGTTTGCATAGTTACTTGTAGTTGACTAGAAATAATGGTTTATAGGTTCTTACCAATAATAAAGTGAAATTATTTGCTTACTGCTATCAAATTCTACTCTTTTATCGTGGTTGGTTTGAGATGCCTTCTCTAAAGAATTTCTTATATTAAATGATGTAGCTCTCTTCTCTGCTAATCACAACACTCTTAGGTTTTGTAATTTTACATTGTTTATCAATTTGGACATTACAGATTGCTCTTACATTGGCTGTTATCGTCTCTAAGATCGCTCGTATTGACTATCCAAAGGAATGGTATGACATCTATTCCATTTTTTCTTAATGATATATAATTGACAAAATATTGTTTGTGTTGTCATTCGTTCTATTTACTTTATAATCTTAGCCCCTGATTGGTTTGGATAAAAATTAGATTTGTGGTAAATTTTGATAAAAGTTGGTCATATGTGTGGTTGAAAAGTTGATAAAAGTTGTGGATCCCATGAAATATGTTGTTGAAAACTACTTTGGGGAAAAATGAGTTTTAAGAAATAGGGCCAAACAGGGGATTAATATTTTGAGCAAAGCAATTGTCAGGATTCTATAGGGAAGACTTGATTTAGCTCATTCAAGTAGTGAAGAATAATGGAATAATTTGTTCATATTATAGAAAGAAGGACATAAAATTTATTTTAGGATGCCCACAAATAAAGAATGCAGATCACAATATTTATAATTTTTGTGATCTAAGCACGATTTTGGCATGCTTAAAACTTCAATAATTTGGCGAAGGCATCTTCTTCTCAAGGCATGAGATTTCCGCAAATTCATAGTTATGTTGTCATGTTATAAATATGATTTTTTTTTTTTTTTTTTGTATATTCTACATTTTACTTTGTTTTTTTCACCATTGTGTACTGAAACTAATGAACTATTATGCATGCAGGCCAGACCTCTTCTCTGTCTTAGCACAACAGCTACAATCTTCTGATATTCTTTCTTCTCATAGAATATTCATGATCCTTTTCCGGACATTGAAGGAGTTGTCAACTAAACGCCTTACTTCAGACCAGAGGACCTTCGCTGAGGTGCGAGATATTGTACTTTCTTATTTCTTTGTGTAATAGAAAAGTGAATAAAATAGTGCACTCTTTCTGTTGTCAAACACAATGTAATTGTCACATGCTATGTATGTTATAGGTCAAAGCCTTTTGTTTTGCACAAATTCACAATCACCTTTTATTTTAGTTCAAGTGGATTTGAAAATTGACGTTTGTAAGAGGGGTGGTAGATCTTTATAACAATACAAGCAGATCATAAAACTTATCTAAACGTGATCATGTAGCTAGCATGCTATGTGGGAGGCCCACTAAACTGTAAATAGAACCCCCTCAATTAGTCAAGTTTACTGTAATCCCAGTGAATCATATGTAGGCAGTAGGTAGCTTATGCAGCCTGCTATAGAGAGAGTCAATCTAGCAATTTAAGATATACAGCTTCAAAACCTTTAGCTTTGGGCTGCTAAGTCTTAAATTAGTAGAATTGAATTATAAACATTATCTCTAATAGAATTGAAGTGAACTGATTTATTCCATACAGAAAATGGCTCGTGGCCATGAAGTTCAAATTCCTATCAAAATTGATGTATATCTTTTTATGTTTCTTAGATTTCTTGTAAAATTTATTTGTTTTATCGTGCTGCCGATTGATATATATTATAAGGGATCATGCTCATATATACTCGATACTTTCGATGGTTGCTCATTTGCCAGATAGCATCCCAATTCTTCGATTACAGCTGGCACCTTTGGCAGAGCGATGCACAGACAATATTGCACGGTTTTTCCATGCTTGCTCAAAATGCTTCCGAGTTGCATCCTGACGATCTTTACCTAACATGTGAAAGATGGTTTCTGTGTTCAAAAATTATACGTCAGTTGATAGTCTCTGGTTTTCCAAGTGATGCAATGTCTGTACAGGTGCGTGGTTATTCTTCCACCTGATGCTTCATTTCACACTTTTCCTCATTTCCTCATTGTATTTTTAAAGGATGTATTAGGGTTTTCTTGCATTAATAGAACTTAATTGGTTTTAGGAGGTGCGGCCAGTCAAGGAGATATCTACAGTCTTGTTGAATGCTATCCAATTGTTTTTCCCACACTGTGAGATTACTCCACGTATTTTTTTTTTTTAAATCTTTTAGTTTTAGGTTATTGTACATTGCTCAATACATATGAACATACATATAAACCCCTGTATCCTTAGCTACCTTTCATTACCATGTATAAATTAACCCTTTCAGTTCATCTTTTTGCTATTGTGTTATATCTTGATGTTTTTATTCTTATATAATGGATGGACAAAAAGAATGTGTTGGAGATGTTGACTACACATTCGATTGTGTTTTAGCTTTGTGTTCTTCTTCCTGAAACTTTTGGAAGGAAGTGGATTAGTAATGCGTCATACATATTAAGTGTTTTAATTATCACTTATTGGACTACATAATAAGAGTTTTTTATTTTCTCGTGGACATTTGAAAGTACGCTGATTTACAGTTTAATTGCAGATTCAACTTTTCGAGAGAAACATCCCAAATTCTGGGAGTTCTTGAAGAAAGCATGCACTAAATTAATGAAGATTCTAATTGCAATTCAGTGCAGACATCCTTATTCATTTGGCGACAAAAATGTCTGTGGTCCTGTCATTGACTTTTGCTTAAATAAGATCACAAATCCCGAACCAGATATGTTTTCATTTGAAGAATTTCAGATACAGTGCATGTCAATGGTAAAGTCTCTTCTGGAATGTAAAGAATACAAGCCACACTTGACTGGCCGTGTTATGGATGACAACAGAATCACCCCTGAGCAGATGAAGAAAAACCTATCTACTGCAGTTTCTGGTGTCCTTGCGACCCTTTTGCCCAGTGAACGAGTAGTGTTGTTGTGTAATGTGCTAATAAGGAGGTAAGCATGAAGTCATCCAGATGTTATTATTCTTCTTCTTTTATTTTATTTTAGTTCTATGCATTGATATAGGTTCTGGTAATATATATAGATTGGAACAATGCTTCCTCCAGGAGCTAACTGAAATGATAGGGGTCTCTCTCTGTCTCTCTTTCTGGATTTTTTCATTTTGCCAAGTACAATTATTGGCTTCTAGGACCTTGACAGTTGTATATGATTGTTCTCTCATAAATTATGGATAGTACTTGCAAGCATATTCAAATGCATACTACCTTCAACTGATTCAAATGTGATTTCGAATAATCTGTATTGTGTTATGAACTTGGAGAATTTCAGATATATGATATTCTTCCTCATCCATGTGATTTGGATATTGACTTGTTATTTGCATCAGATGCTCATAAAGAGAAGGTGAAATGGCTACATTTTTCTCTCTGTAGACCTTTGAACCTTGTTCCTTCTAAGATGAAAAAAGGACCTTATCTCCAATTGGGTCTCTTCTGATTTGTATGTAAACTATTTGTTGTATTCTTGGCTGAATCTTAATAATACACTTGAGCGATTGGATGAATATTTTTCTGGCATGAACTCAGAATGATCAGAATTTTTAATGGAAGTTTGAAACTTCAAATTTCAAGATCTTCGGCATTTACTAGAGAACTTGTGGTCTGGTCCTTGTTCTTTCGACTTTCACATTTAATCTGTCTTTTATAGGACTACAGGAGAATAATATTGCTGTTTATATAGGGTGCTGTTAGTAATGGATATAATTAGGATAAAATATTGTTCTTGTCCTGTCACTTCTCTTTTCTTATATTTTGTCGTGTTTCTTCTTAGTGCTGCATTACTTCTGAAACAGGTATTTTGTTTTAACACCAAGTGATTTGGAAGAGTGGTACCAGAACCCCGAGTCTTTTCATCACGAACAAGATTCAGTTTTGTGGTCGGAGAGATTAAGGCCATGTGCTGAAGCCTTATACATTATTTTGTTTGAGAATCACAGCCAAGTAGGTTTCTTCAACTTTATGTATAACTCTTTAGGACTTAGCTATAAACCTTTAAGTATGTGTTGTGAAGGGGTGGTTTGCTGATTATTATCATCCACATTTACAGCTGCTGGGCCCTGTTGTGGTTTCCATTCTTCAAGAGGCAATGAATGGTTGCCCTTCTTCTGTTAATGAAACGACTCCAGCACTGCTTCTCAAGGATGCTGCTTATGGTGCTGCTGCTTATATTTATTATGAGCTCTCAAATTATCTGAGCTTCAAAGACTGGTGGATATTTTCCTTTCTTCCACTTATCATGTTTGACTTGCATAAATTGACAACCTCGTATTTGGTTGACCATGTCGTTACTGGAAATTCCAATATCTGGCAATAACCTATTGTCTGTTGAAACAATTTTGTATGGAAAGGTCTTGATACAGTTCTATTGTCACACAGCTCCATTTTGAAAGCACCTGTTTATTAATGTATATGCATTGATGATTTGATGCCAACCCTAGTAAAAGTAAATTAATTGAGTTGTTAATTGTCCTAAACATTCTATTGATGACCATTCTACATTTGTAGAAATGGAGGACGGTTTGACATTCAATACACAGGCTAGCCTTCTTCAGGACGGTTTTTGTTGTATTATGCATACTCAAAACCTTCTTTGTTAAATTTTTTATTCTGTCTAATTGATTTCCCTACGATTAGATATATTATCTATCCTGTGCTTTACATGCTAATTCCAAAAGAGATCTTTCTACTTCCTTTATGACTTGTTATCATTTTTTTTCAGCATAGTTTTATGACTAAACATTCTACTGGAACTGTTATCTAGGTTCAATGGTGCATTATCTCTTGAACTTACAAACGATCATCCAAACATGCGAATCATTCACAGGAAAGTTGCATTGATTCTGGGGCAGTGGGTTTCGGAGGTAATGTACTTGAGATCATTTGATTGCTGCTGCTGATTTCCTGTACTCTATCTAATTTTCTACCTCTATCAGAGATCTTGAGGATGGATTTTGGTGTGGCTTTGGTTGCTGTAATGCGCTTGAATGTGGATGTGCCTTTGCTTGATCTGAATACTTGTTGTAGTTTGTATATAGAGCTGGCAGCTGAAGTTAAACAGCTTTAAACTCAGTATGTGATCTGTAACTTTTTTGCCTTTTGAATTAACCAATTAGACTGATGCACCAAAAAGAAAGGAAAAAAATGCACTTCCCTACATATGCCTATGACTTTGTTCAATTAACTTCGGAGAATTGAATAGTCTGGAAGTATTTTATGTGGACTTTATGATATGTATTTACATGCAATTTCATGTACACCTTACCCGAGAATTTGTATTCAGTTCTCAACTTCTCATATATCAATGTCAATATAAATTTTATGATAAGGTCCCCAAGGGGATTAAATTGCAGTTGGACTTCCACTTGAATTCAGGTTTCACTAAAAGTCTAACTTCGATATCCATCATAATTCACGTATAAACCAAAGTTTAGGTTGAATTGCTATCCATCAGTGGACTATGCCCTGTGTTTGCATGGGCCCCGTAATCTTCATTAGCGTTCTGCTTCAGCAAGAAAATATAATATACTTTAAGCTCATTATGATGATCATAAGGCAAGTTAGTTTACATATTTCATTACTCAATAAAAGAGAATGCGTGCATGTTAAATTTATATCTAACGATTCTTTCGATGTGCAAGATATAATTGAACTCCATCTATTTTATCACCGTGTTAGTACTATTTTAGGATCCATCAGACTTGGGTCGGATCACATTTTGTCTTCAGCAGGATTTAGATTTGGATTTCAGTGTATATGACTGGGTTAGACTCAGGCTTTGCCAAATTTTCACTTTATCATTTGACCTTTTGACAGCCTGAAATAATGAGACTGCATATCTATCAACAATAAAACAGCATGGTTGTTTGTGACACTAGGCTGGATTAAATCTTAAGTTTCTTTATTTTTCTCTTATTATGTAACTAGTTTTCTGAAAATTTGTTTGTCTTGTTTGCTTTCTCCGCAGATTAAAGATGACACCAGAAGACCAGTATACTGTGCTTTAATCAAATTGCTTCAGGACAGAGACTTGTGCGTCAGGGTATATTACACTTTGTTCACACATTTAGTCTTTCCCGTCATTTTACCTTTTTTCAAAAATCTATTTTAAATTGCTTTAATTTGGTCTGCATAATTGTTGAAGTTCTTTCTTCATTTTTAGTTGGCAGCATCACGGTCCTTGTATTTCCATATCGAAGATGCAAACTTCTCGGAGCAAGATTTTTTGGATCTTCTTCCAGTGTGTTGGGATTCATGTTTCAAACTGGTAGAGGAAGTCCAGGAATTCGACTCTAAGGTAAATTGTATACTTTCTGTTCTGGCTTATGTTGATCATGCATCCAACTTTTCCATTTTCTGGATTTGAAATTTTCGTTTAATCCTTAGCTTTTCTGAGTTGCTGTGTTGGGTGCCTCATTTTATTATTGCACTCGTTAGATTTGGCTACTAGCTATACCCTAGTTCAATTTAAGAAGAATGGATCACGTCTTCTGGCATTTCAGATTTCAATTACTGATATACATCTTCAGTAACACTCTTTATATTAAAGAACATATTTTCCCATATAAAGAGTATCTTTAAGAATTTTCAAAAATAAAGAGTGGTTTTTATACAAGTTCAACAACACGCTATATTTATTCTTTATTTTGGGTTTTTTCTATTAGCAACTAGGACTCAACCTTTTTCCTCCTTTCATTTACATGCTTCCCTCCCAAAAAATGAATAAAAAATTGTGAGATAATGAATGAAATCATTACAAGTGTTATAGAGAGTAAGTTTCGCTCTCTACATTTTGGAGAGTCCAATTCACTCTTTATTTTTATTATTAGATACATAGTTTGTTGGACTCCTCAAAATGTGGATTGACTCTATAAAATAAAGAAGATTGGGTCAATAAAGAGCCTATTGGAGATCGGTAATTTTTACTTATTTGTTTCTTAGTTTAATGTAGTTAATTGGTTATCTTATATTTTTTAGAGATAATTGTTTCCACCCCTCAACAAAGTGTCAGAGAAGCCCAACGAATTCTTATTTGAGTGTAATTTTTACTGTGGAGAAAGGATTTGATATTGATGTCCTGCATAATTCTGGGTGTATTTGAGCTGTGCTCTTTTGCACAGTAAATTTTTAGCAAGAAAATGGTTTCTGACAACAGTATTTGATATTGTTCACGAGTCTTAGAATCAGTAGTTGATGTTTGACTTTGATCTTCATCTGGGTTAGGTCATATATTCAGGTGTCATAACCTTAAAATGATATCACAGTAACGTGAAGAGCGACGCCAAATAGAGTAGAGCTTTAGCTGTCATAAGTTCATTTTAAGTTATGAATGTAATCCTTCACGGGCTTACCTATTGCTCTGCTTTCTCATAATTCTGTTATATCACATGCTAAATACTTTTTAGTTATTTTACATCAGTCTTTATTTTTTCTATTAGGCTTTGGCATTTGGTGTTGAGGTGTTATTGTACAATTAGTCAGTGCATATTCATGACCAATACAACTTTGTAATAATCACCCTGCAATGATGCTGTGAAAGTTATTCCTTATGGTGGTGTAATCCAGGGAAATATTACTATGTATTTTTCAACAACTCAGTTTCCGCAAATCATTTCTTGAGATTTTTTAAACATTCAATTGGTGTATCTCAATGTATCAAAAAAATGCATTTATCTGTCGTCTGTAATTTTTGGATACTTGTTGTTTTTTGAGCTAATGCTTAAAAATAGCACGAATTTCACAAATTTATATCCAGCTTTTTGTCACGCTTTTTATTGGAAGGAAATATCTAGCTTTATTCTTAACTAGTGGATCTAGATTCTGATGTACATCCTAAGCCCTAGTTATGAAACTTCCTGCCATTGTTTTATGTTGTATTGGCTTGTTAGATTTTTACCTACTAATGACAGGCGGTTTCTTTATGCAAGTCTATTACCATCTAGCGCAAATATATCTACAAAACTTCCAGTGTTGGTCAGTTGTTTGTGGGGCACAGTCAGTCATGATGCTTTCATGACTTTTTTGACATGTCTATTATTAAATTTAAATTGGTATTAGGAACTAATGGTTAGTACTTGACATGAAGGTGAGTGACCTAAAATTATAATGGTATGAAGAATAAAATCTCGTTAGAATAAACAAATGATAGAGTAAACATTTAAGAAATATGATTTATTTCCTAGTGCTATGAAGTCACTGGATCACATCTCATTTTGTTATGTGGTCTGTCTGTTGCAATTATTAATTAATTGATTTACTTGCAGTAGGAAATGCACCATAATTCTGTAGCAACTTCTTCTCTAGTCCAATTCAAAATCTCAACATGCTTTTTGCTTTTACTTGGCTCATATTTTCCTCAATATTATAGACCAAGTTATCTATTTAACATTTGTTTCCATAAACTTCACGTTCAGGTGCAAGTATTGAATACAATCGCTAGTCTCATTGCACGGGTCACTGAAGTTAATCCTTATGCAAACAAGTTGATGCAGTTTTTCCAGAAGGTATCGATTCTAAACTTATTATGTTTTTTTGCTATATATAGACTGCTTTATACAACTTAAAAAATACATTTTTGTTTTCTACTCTAAAGAAAGTAATGCCATATTTTCTCTTCAACTATCGCACTTCCTTTTTAAACCACAAACAAAAATGGAAAAAACAAGAAGAAAAAATTGAAACTGCAAGGAATTGAAGGTTTAAAATTATCTCCATGTCCCTATGGCTTTATGTTATTAATAGTTCTGGAACTGATTCCATATGTTCATTGTGGAAATGAGGCATGACTCCCATTTCCATTTTTAATTTTCGCAGGCTATCTTTTCTGAAATCTATTAGGGCAAAAGATTGCCTTGTTGCCTACTGGATTTTCTTACCCATCTCAGTCAAATTTGAGTAGAATTTATGCATCTGCCCTATATAGATGAGGTTGTTCATTTTTGAGTTTTTTCTTTGTCCATGCTGGTAACAATTGCATGGTGTTTGTTTGCTACAGTTATTGGGATCAAAAGAAAAATGCAAAGACTAATTTTTGTTCTGGGACACTCTTTGAGTTTTAGTAATATTCACTTGAGTGGCCATTTTTGCCCTTCTATGCGTTCAAAAGGCAAAAAAGAAGTCTATAGACATATAGATACGAACAATTTACGTGAAGTGCGTAGCTTCCAGCATATTAGATTGTGATTTAATATACTTTCATAGGCCTGGGAAGAATCCTCTGGTGAAAGCCTTCTGCAGATTCAGCTTTTGGCAGCACTCAGGAACTTTGTAGTTGCACTTGGTTATCAATCACCTATCTGTTACAACATTGTAGTCCCCATTTTACAGAGTGGGATCAGAGTAGATAGCCCTGATGAACTTTTGGAAGACACCATGCAGGTATGTCATATTCACATCTAACTTCACGACTGGTCCTAATCAGTTGTCAGGCTTACCATTTTTTTCTTTTTGCCCCCTTCAATCTCACTGGCATGCAGCTGTGGGAAGCCACCCTTTCTCATGCCCCCTCAATAATGCCTCAGCTATTAAGCCATTTCCCACGTCTGGTGGAAATCTTGGAAAGAAGCTTTGATCACTTAAAGGTTTGGAGTTACTCTTCAGCAGTTACATTTTTTTGGAAGGTTACATTTGCTTGACACTTGATATGACATGCAGATGGCTGCCAGCATCATTGAAAGCTACATAATTTTGGGTGGAATTGAATTTATCAATATGCACGCATCTACTCTTGCAAAACTTCTAGATTTGGTTGTTGGTAATGTCAATGATAGGGGGTTGCTTTCAATTCTTCCGCTTGTGGATACTTTAGTTCAGGTAGTGGATCCAACTCACTGCTATATATATATATATATTTAAGTTATATTGATAGAGCACTATGATATTAAAGGGTGCAAATCATTTTTCACATTCAAGTAAGTTTTTCATTTGCATATTGCATTTTAAATTAGAAGGGGATCAAGCTTGTCGGATATGATTTTCGTAATGTTTTGGCCGTTATCAAGTAGAATTGGTATATAATCGACTTTGCAACTGAATTGATCTGACTGATTAAGATTTTATTAATAGTAATGCATTATTGAAGGAAGCAAAGCCAGTTTTTACAAGTTCAAATAGCATGTGAATTTATGGACTGTTTTAAAATTGAGAAAGCTCGTCTTGATCTGATTTTAAAGTGGTTTGACCTTTACGAACAGTGGCTTTAGTACTTATTAGATGACTATAATAGATGCTGCTGCAACTGAATCTGGACTCTTAAGAAGTGGAATGCCATCTTGTTTTAGATTTGACTTTGAATGAGATGCAATTGCAGACGGTAATGAATTTTGAGTAAATAATAGCCATCTGCTTTTGCTATCTGGCAGTGTTTCCCGACTGAGGTGCCCCAGTTAATTAGCACAATTATACAGGTAATTGGGTTTCTTTGCTTTAGATTTGATAGTTTTTCTAGCAGCATCCTTAGGCTTCCCTATTTTGTCTATCATCCACTCTAGATAGATTCATTGAGTTCAAATTTTGCAATATCTTGCTAGAAATTACTCGTCATATGCTTGACTGGAGGAGATGATCACGATCCTTCTAAAACAGCTGTTAAAGCATCTTCAGCGGCCATACTAGCAAGGGTTTTAGTCATGAACACTAATTACCTTGCGCAACTGACATCAGAACCATCACTTTTAGCACTCTTACAGGAAGCTGGATTCCCAAGTGAAGAAAGCACACTTCTTTGCCTGGTAGATGTATGGCTCGACAAGGTTAGAATTTCGGTCTTTGTATTAGTTGTGATGTAATTTAAATGCTCTCTGTCTCATCTTGGAAAAAATATGGTGTGTAATGATACATGCATGGTTTACCACTTCAAATTTTCTCTTTCTGAATTCAGGGCATCTTGATAATTACATATTAAGTCATTGGTGTTACATTAGCAATCTATCATTAACAGGTACAGCCGCAAGCAGATTCCCCAGCCTATGCTCGCTTGATTCCATGTTATTAGGTTTACATGAAAGTTTTTTCACGCTTGTGTTTGTCCTCTCTATTTACTCTTTGTGAAGACACTTTCTTGAGGTGCAAAAGGATGTTTTCTTGACCCCGGAGTTATACACGCTTTAGATAGGTGCTCAAAACGTCAGAGGTATAAAAATGTGTTGGGGTAAAAACTTAAAATTTAGTTATACATAAATCTGCCAACATCCTTATCATATGACCTTTTTTCCTGAAACCTTAATGCTGTCATGCCATATGATGTCTTGGAAATGTGGGATTGATTTGTGGAGTACTGTGCATTGTTGTTCCTACAGCTCCTCTGGGGTGGTATTTCACCAATAGCCTTTATCGATTTGTTGCATTCTGAATATGCAATAGGCGTCGCTGTGATTTTGCATTTCTCATTGAGCCTGATATGGATTCAGTTTCAGTGTTTACTACCTTTTTCCCTCTCTAATATACATTTCTAGGTGGACCTTTCTTCTTACAATCCACCCCCCCGGTGAAATGGGTGCAGGTTGACAATGTAATTTCCACCCAGAGGAAGACACTTGGTTTAGCTCTTTCTATAATTTTAACTTTGAGATTGCCTCAAGTACTTGATAAACTTGATCAGATCATAAGGTATTTCTTCAAATTCATTGATAATATCATGTGCTATTCTATCAGCAGTGGTTTATTCCTTGATGTGATGTTTCGATATTTCTTTGTAGCGTATGCACAAGTGTGATATTGGGTGGAAGTGAGGACTTAACTGAAGAAGAATCAAGGTTTGATATATATCATTGTCCTTGCCGTAGTATGATTGATCACGTTGACAGATCCTATAATATTGTTTTCTGATTGCAATTCAAATTTGCTTGTGGATTATAGTAGTGATAACATGTACTCCAGCGGCTCACAAGTTCCTAGCAAAGAGTTGAGGAGGAGACAGGTATACTGCTGCTGTTTTTCATGGAATCACAAATAGTTGGTCTGATGATTTTTTACTTATTTACTTGTTAAATCTGCAGATCAAATTCTCTGACCCAATAAACCAGATTTCCTTGGAGAACTCAGTGAGGGAAAATCTCCAAACATGTGCTGCTCTTCATGGGGAACCATTTAATGCTGCCATTTCTAGAATGCATCCTGCAGCATTTGGGCAATTAAAACAAGCACTAAAAATGCCATAGGCTAGAGTCATGTGTACGATGGAGAGAGAAATTTTATTTATTTGCTTGCACGTGAGCAAAGTGAAAAGGGTAGGAATATGGGTAAGTTGCTCAATCCTAAAATAGCTAGTTCATTCCATTGGAAGGAATGCAATTTAAAGGTGGGGGTTCTTATTTTTATCATCTATAAAAAGTAAGATATCTTAGAAATAAAATTAATTCTGAAAATCGTGTTTGGCAAAAATAAGTAACTCAAACGTAAATTTGACTTACTTTATAGCACAGCCAAACATGCTCTAAAGCATTAAACAATCTTTCAATGGCAAAATCAGGTTATATGTGATTATTTTTAAAACTTAGAAAGAAGGCTCCACACTTTAGTCACAATTTCACTTTAAGCATGCTGGTGTGGGTGCAATAGCAAGTGACCTATAGCGTCGAAGGATAAAACCTAAGGTATAGGATTCACATAGTAGTCTTGAATTTATTTATTTAACTATGATAACAAGGTGAGTAGATTTTAGAATAGACATGCAGTAATGCATGTAGAGAACTAGAAAAGCTATTCATTAGACCGGCATCATCTGAGTACTAATCTAAGTATTTGAGTAACTGAGTAACGAAAGACCAGTGTATTTAGAGTTCCCTGTTGATGTTAAGGAGCAAATCAAATGGGAAAAACCTTTATGAATAGTGTCTACACAAAAGTAATCACATGCCTCGACTAGTCATCAGTGTTCAACATGCTGCCCATGGCTTAACATGCAAGGCTTTGGGCCTTGATGTGGGAGTTGGCATTTTAGTCAGCCCGTAGTTATAATTCTGCTGTGTGGATACACCCGATAGACATGGATTTGCTTATAAACGTTTGTCCACAAACAATTGAACTGACACAAATTTCCTTCTTTTTGTAGGTTATACTGCAGCTTCTTTGACTTGCGGCTGGTGCTTCACACATTCTTTGATTTTTCTTGAAACTCCATTGTTTTGGCCAGTCTTGTTTTCATTTGTTGGGCAATATATTTTGCGTTTTTTTTCTTTTCTATTTAAAAAAATTTTCCAGCACAACCAACATTGTAAATAGTGCAGCCCCTTCATGGCATAGTTTTTTTTTTGGCATAAGGGTGATAGTTTTGCGCATTTAAGGTTTTGCTCGATGTTTGCGATCTTACCAAAATAGGAATATGAGAGTTGTGTACAATTTTCGCTTTCTGTTGATATGCTGGGAAATTAGTTTCTGATTTGGGATTGAGAATCCCTTTTTCTGCCTAGCAATTTTTGTGTACATGTAGAATATTTGTGACGTGTTCAGTGAGATGGATTGGTCAATATTGAAGTTATAAAAGACGATAAAATTCAGCCATGTTACACGCCTACGAGATCTTTCTTAACACTACATCACTAATTACTAGGTCTAGATGCTACGAGTGAACACAGCTGGTTCTGTAAGAGTATATTAATGTCTCCTTTCTGGTAGATGGGGGAAAAATGTACACAACGAAAACGAATTATGGCTTCAAAGAGAAGCTACTCCAGCTGGATCTCATAATTCATCGTGTTTTTTGTCAACTCTTTCACGCATAATGTGGACACCAACGTTGTTGTGTCTTAGCTTGAGAGGGAACAAAGTTGGTTCCCATTTACTGACTGTTTATGTCCAAGTACCGCACGCAAGATGTAAAATCCACAATCTAAATCAATCACTTCAAAATCCCCTACAAGACCCCAAAATATTCTGTGATGTATCGAGGGTTTTGAATTCAATCGACCAACTTACTCAGGAGTTTCAGACAATCTTGCACCATTGGTTATGGATCTCTTCAATCAAAGATTAATTCACCTTTATCACTGGGCACAAAGGGCCTTGACGTGTGCTTTGCTTTACCTTCCCATTTGACCGGTTTATATCCATTCATAACAGGATCCTCATCATCTGATAGAGCAATCCATTTCTGTTTACAATAACATAGCTGATCTTTCATTTCTTGATCCATGACTAGGGATTGATGCTCCATCAATATTCAAACACTTGGGAAAATCAAGAAAAGAATTCCCCAATTAATCAAATAGGATCAATACTTGAATGGAAATTCTTGGGGCCAACCCCATGATTTTATGTAAAATATCTTTTTCAATTAAAACAAGGAACATAGGACCAACAAGACTACATTCAGTAGACAATATTTAAAATAAGATCATCATTTCATGACTAATTCACAAACTCAAAAGGCAACCAAATGCAAATAGTGACCAAAATTGGATGGATAAAATGCACGTAAAAAATTTCTCAGTCTTTGGAGGTTGTGCCATTTGGTTCCACATCCATGGATTCAGGATCAGCCGACTCCGCAGTTTTTTTTCACCCTTCTTACCTGCAGAATAACATTTTCCACACATTCCTTTGTTAGAAAAACTATTAGTTGCAATACTGTAAAGTGCATAAAAAATTTATTGACTGATCAGTCTCGTGACAGCATGATGTCCTAAAACGAAATTACCCGTCGATAACTGCTGCGACCTCCGTGGACAATCACCTCCAGGATACAACGATTAAATAAACCAATTGTGCAACAATCACAAATGATTTTCAGAACTCTCAAATGTACTCTAGAAATATGTAAAATTAAGAATAATATTTTTCTGTATAGAAAGATTTAATCTCCTTTTTGTTGTGTTGTGTTTTTCTAGTGCCCAGATGTATATTTATATAGGTAGAAAATTGAAGTAATTGTCCACACCATGATCTAGCATTAGTTTCAATTTTAATGGCTTGTTGTAATGGGTTGTTAATACTAGACAGTTAAAACATTCAAATTCTACTGACTAGTTGACCCATTAAATAATTTCGAAAATGATTAAAAAGAAATAATTTATTTAGAATCAATAAAGCCCAAGAGCTCAAGGCTCAATCAAAGACCTTTTAATATAATGTGTGAGGCGTGGATCGAACCCCTGACCTCCCACATAAATTCCACATTTTTTACCAGTTGAGCACTTCATCTTAATTAATTATTTTTTTCACATATTATATTTATTGTATAAATATCTAACAACCTTAATCGGTTGTAGCATCTGAAAGAAATGTGTATATATGTTCTCCTGTTGAATCAATGATGCAAGGGATAAAAACTGTATTCCAACTAACCTTTCTTCTTCTTTCCACCACCTTTCATAAAAAGTTGATAAAAGTGTTGAAAAGTTGATACAAATTGTGAGTTTCATAAAAATTGTTATTGAAAATGAATTTGTGAAATAAATAAGTTATAAAAAAGGGCCTCCAAACATAAGCTTAATGTTCCAACTACTTAAACTACTATGTAATTGATTTTAAAGGGTCGGTTTTTGGGTATGTGAAATTCTTGAGATCACTTTATATTCTTCTTTTTTCGTTATAATAAAAACCTAGAGCGGCAAAGCAGCTATATTTAAACCACTGTAAATTTATGCATCCGAGAGTAAACATGAAACCACTCTTGGAATTTGTCCTAAACTGTAATAAAACTGTTTAGGAAAAAGAAGAACATTTGAACTGTCATCTATTATCATTTTAATTTTATTAAAGCTCCATTTATTTAACTGCATATTTTTAATATGTTGATGGCTAAAAATGACCTGATAAATTTAGACCAACTTAATAGAAATTTAGTAAAGTGATTGTTGGAATTTAGTAAAATTAAAGAAAAATTTCATTGATTAAAGTTTAGAGTGTAAAGAGAATACATTGAGTTCAGTCTTTTGGAAGGGACCATTTGCCCCCATTTATAAATCTCTAAATCAAGCAACTTGGCCACTCGACGTCATACTAGCTATAGTACCGACCTAGAAGTATGTGTTATCACCCAAATTTAAGGTTATTGATTGGCCGTTAAGGTTGGCGGAACAGGTCATCATAATGCTTAGGTCGTATTGTGGCCTAAGTCAAGATTACATGTCACCTAGATAATCATTGCAGATTTCCAATTGGCTAAAAATTAGGTGTTGACATAATGTGTGCCACTTATCGCCAGTGATCGTCCGCATGGTGATGACATCACTTAAGAGACATGTATTCAAGATTGCAATGATGATGTTTGTGGATGACAACGAGCATGGATCAAGCTGGCATGTAATGGGCAAGGTAAAATATTTTAGTTTTTTTTCTTTCGTAATAGTAACTCCGTCTATGCTTTTCATATTTGTAGAGATTCAATACTTCAAATTAGCCAAAAATATACATTCAATCAACAAAAATTAAATGCAAGAAACTGAAAAATAATAAAAGAACACGAGAGATTTTTTTCGCCCTAAGGCAAGATTTTCAGATAAAATCATAATCCCCTTTTGAGCTTCCGCCAACCGAAAGAAATCACTTTATAAACAAAAAATCAAAACCCGTTCATCATTACAATCGGCACTCAAAAATGAATCACGTAAGAATCATCACCACAGGCTCGAACTCTCTTGAATCGAACAAGAAATCCACACAAGGATACACAATAGGTTCACTACAAATCACTCAAGAATTGTACAGCCACTATATTGTTAAGATTACAAGAGATTCAATGTTTAGTGCTCAAATATAAGAACGACGCAGTGAGAGAACAGAGAGATCGAGAGAAGTCAGAGAGTGAGAATAAAAAAATCTCATTCCCAAAATGAGCTAGCACTAGAAATATAAGGAATACACGTGATAGAGGCCTCCAAGTAAAATGTCCAGCCTAATAGTCCAAATATGCATCACATCTCTTTTAGTAAGACCCACATCATTGTGCCATATTCTTTACAATATTCAATCCCAAACTCAATTAAATAACGAGCATCTTGAGCAAGCGTTAAACTTCATCCAAGAACACGATGTTTGAATTACCACCGAGGTTGGAGAAGAAACTCACCAAAAATATACAGCAATAATATGAACAAACCGGAATCGAAGTAGAAAGCTTGAACTCGATATCGCTATCCTCAAACGATATTTGCCCCCTCTCGGATTGAAATAAGTGTTTAAAGGGTTTTGACAAATGGTTTGTAGGATTATAACAAGCATTGTAAAGGATTATCACGTAAACACTTAGTGAAATCCTCCAAAACTCAAGAACACAAAAGAGAATTTTGAATATGAATGAATAATCTTAATTTGATCTTTGATTTGGAATAATAAATGGATCTCAAGTGTTTTTCATTGTATTTGCCTTGAACTTTGATCCACTATATATAGGCCTCGACCAAATTCACGAAATGGTGCCAAAATGAAGTGGAAAAGTCACCAAATTCAAAACCAAACGGTAAGAAAACGGCTCCAAACGGTCACATTTATCCTCTAT